>PVIW01003391.1:0-121813 GCA_004026585.1 Noctilio leporinus
ACTTTGGTACATTTACACAATGGAATTCTATATAGCAGAAAGAAAGAAGGAACTTGTACCCTTTGCAACAACATGGATGGAACTGGAGAGTATTATGCTTAGTGAAATAAGCCAATCAGTGAAGGACAAATATCATATGATCTCACCCATTACGGGACAATAATGAGCAAAACTAACAACAAGCAAAACAGAACCAAGTGTATGAATACAGTGAATAGGCCTTCATTGGTCAGGGGGAAAGGGGTTGCGGGGAGGGGGGAGGCAGAGGCAAAAAAGGGGAGCAGCTTAGACAAGAACCTAGTATAAAGGAAACATGGACATGGACAACAGGTGAGATTGACTTTGGGGGGAATGGGTGGGTGGGGAGGGGGACAGAGGGGAGCAAAAAGGGGATGGATGTAATACAACAACAATAAAATTAAATTTTAAAAAAAAGATACCTACTGTTTGAAGGATAAAGAGATTTTGGATCTTTCAGTGAGGTGTGTTTTCTTAACACAATGCATACTGGAGGGTTAAAAAAAATGTCAAAACCAGTAATATTCTTTCAAGAATACTGGTAGAAGAGCAAACCAGCACAGCCTTTACGGAGGGCAGCTTGGCAATATGCATTTAAAAATAGAATAGGCAAGCTGCTGGACTCTGTAATTCTGTCTTAGGAATGTGACCTGAAGAAATAATTTCAAATGTGGGCCAAGATTTTCCTACTTGAAAAGCTCTGTGCAATATTGTTTGTAATAAAAATTTCCAAACAACCTAAGATCCTATAGGAAGACAGTAAGTAAGGATATGTGAGTATGTAAGTAAGGGTACATCATAAAATACATGGTGTTCTACTATGAAAAATTAATATAGATCTAAAATGGAATCATTTCTGAAACACATTATTGAGTTTTTAAAGTTTAAGATAGTATTTGTAATATAGTGACATATGATCATTAGTGAACTATACTAAAATATTTATATCATATATATTAAAGTTACTTATTATGTGTTAAATATGTTACCTATTAGATGGGCACTAAAATGTATCAGTAGTTATATATCTTAACAGCTGGGTTGCTGTACATCTTTACTTTTTATTTACTTTTAAAAAGATTTTATTTATTATTTTTAGAAAGAGGGGAAGGGTAAGAGGCAGACAGGGTGAGAGACATCAATGTATGGTTGCCTTTCACCTGCCTCCAGCTATGGACCTGGCTGGAGACATGGCTTGCAACCTCATTAAGTGCCCTGGCTGGGGAATCGAACCAGTGACCTTTGGGCTCCCCAGCCATCTTTACTTTTTAAAATATTTTTCTCCACTACAAAAATCATGTATATTTACAATAAAATTTAAAATAATTGTAAGCAAAAAGTAGAAAAGTACAAATTTAAGGCTTGGGCTGAATGAAAGAAGCTTAGAAATGAAAAAATAATAATAAAAACAAAAAAACTGCCATCTTCTACATTTCAGGTTTTCTGGAGAGTAAAAGGAGAAATGAGAAAAGAGCTGAAGGGGTGGGAATAACCTGTAGCCTGTTAAAACCAGAGACGCTCACCACTTTTGCCACATCAAATGCAGTGAGGGGAAGCTGCTCTTAAGTCTACCAACCCTCAAACAAGACCTACCCCACAGACCAGGCTTCGGAGTGCTCCCTGTCCTGATAATGTAGCTCTAGCCATACTCAGACAGAGCCCATTTTAAAGGACTATCAAAGTATACCACAGCTCACAATGTTTTATTGCTCTTCTCAGTAACTCCTCATAAAGGACAATTCTAAATTTCCTTACATGTGATGAACCAATATGATCAGAGCTTCCATGCCTCATTTTTTCCCTTTTCCTAGGCTTGGAACAAAAGGCAATTGGACGGGTGCCACTTCACAGTAAGGAGAGCTCCCAGTTTGCCCATCAAAACTTATTGCTGCAGTGAAACCAAAAGAACAGCAGCAGAAGGAAACTGAACCCCAGCTTTCTGATCGGTAGTGTCTCACAGACCTCCAGAGTCTAAAGAAATTTTTCCCTGGATCTCCTAAAATTTAAAGGTGAGATCCAAATAGCTTCCTTTCCTGGTTATTCTGTTTGTACCTAAGTAGCACAACTTCTTTTACAAAGCTTATTCTGACCTTACAAATAAAACTGGGACTTTTATTATAACTTCTCCGAACCCATTACTCTATCAACAAAACAAGAAAAATACTCATTCTAATGGAGAAGACATATTTTGCACAGTACATTAAATCAACTCTCTAGTCCTAAAGAATTGGTTTAATTATAGCAGTAAAACACAAACACAAATCAATCTAATGATTAGAAATTGACTATGCATCCATTTAGCAACCGGAAGTTTATTTTAGTATCTGAAACTGCGGTTCTTCAAACTAGAAACCTCATGAATATAGTCTGATACTGATTTTCTTTTACTAACAAAGGCAACTAACACAATTTCAGCCATCATTGTTAGTGATTTAAGACTCTTTTGACAGTCAATTTATTCAGTTTTATTGAAGCATTATCTGTTTGGAGAGAGAAAAAGGTCTACTGTCACTTCAAATATCAGTCATTTGATCACCAAATGCACCTTAATTCAATTGTAAATTTGTCATGAAATAAAAGTTTTAACCACAAGCAAAAAACAAACAGCAAACTTTCTACCATCCCGATATTGATAATCCTTATTATTAAATGAAGGGATCTTTTTTTAATGATCCCTGGCTGGTGGCTCACTGGATAGGCACCAGCCTATCCAAAGGTCGCTGGTTCGATTCCCCAGCCAGGGCACATAACCAGGTTGCATGCCAGGTCTCCAGCCAGATCTGTAGCTGGAGGCAGGTGAAAGGCAACCATACATTGATGTTTATCTCCCTCTCTGCCTCTCTCCACTCCCCACTCACTAAAAATAATAACATCTTTAAAAAAAAAAAAAAAATGAAGGGGGGAAGTCAGTCTCCAACCTATTTTAGTCGAACCTTTCCATTAGTAGAGGAAATGAACTGATGGCAAATCAAGCTGCTCTCAGTAAGTTACTTTCCCTCACATTACAACTTTAAAGACGAATCTAGGAATTGGGAACAACATGGAAGCAGAGAGAAGAAAGGAGGACATGGTCTCCCAAACCACAGTGTAGTTCAGAATCAGGTCCATTAATCTAATTGAAAGTACCAACAAGAGTTTTCCATCGGCTAGATCAGCTCCCTTCTGGCATTCACTAGGATGCACTGCTCAAGCACATAGAATTTCTGCAACACAAACATTTTGAATTATCTCAGGCAAAGAGACAAAACACAAGGAAAAAATTTTAAAGCTTAGTATGTCTAACAACTAGTCATTTTCAAAACTTATAATAATATATTGTTAGGAGTAAGGATATTTTCCACCTATATTTTGTTCCAGTGTTCAGGTAAATAGAAGGGAAATGGAAATGTAAGAACCTGACAGCATTTATTAATAGCTGTTTAGCAAACAGACACAAAGTTTAATGAAGGATTTAAGAACTTCAATGATTCGATTCTCAGCCAGGGCACATAACCAGGTTGTAAGCCAGGTCTCCAGCCAGATCCATAGCTGGAGGTAGGTGAAAGACAACCATTCATTGATGTTTCTTTCCCTCTCTGCCTATCTCCCTTCCCCTCTCTCTGAAAAATAAAATATTTTAAATAAAAAATTTAAAAATTAATTAAAAATAATAAAATTTAAAAAAAAAAAAACCTTCAATAAAATAGCAAAAGCACACAATCACAATATGTCAACCCACCAGGAAAAGGTCAGCTGTGTGTTCACTCTGACGTTGAGCTCACTACCAAAAGAAAAAATTTAAGGACTTTATAAGGGAAGGAAAGCGGGGCAGGAAGAAACAAGAGATGTTTTGAATGCTCCTGACTTCCTTCTTTACTGTTTCTTTACAAAATACTCATAACATTTTCCCTAACATGTCTTAATGTTCTTATTGACAAATTTTAATGTCAGAGAGTTCATGAGCTATATTTGGCTCTTTTCTGCATCTACATTCTCTCCCTTGGTGATTTAATCCAGTCCTAAGAACTTAAAATATGTGTAATTTACCATTCCAGCTCCATCTCTTCTCCAAACTCCAAAGTCATACATCTAATCACTTTCTTGACCAGGATATCTAATAGGCATCTCAAACTCAGCATGTGCAAAAATGAATTCTGCACCACCCCTCCTCCTACCCACCAACCAGCAGTCTTCCCCCTCATCCCCGAGAAACTGACGGCAACTCCATTTTTTAAGGTGCTCAAATCGTAACTTTTGGAGTTGTGCTCAATTCCTCCCTTTTTCTCACATTCCATACTTAGTGATGAAATCCCATTGCTTCAATTTTCCAAATATAGTATATGCAGAAACTGATCACATCTCACCATCCATTCAGAATTGCCACGATCTCTGACCTAGATTACTGCAAACTTCCTAGTGGATTTCCCTGCTTCTGCCCTTTATCTTCACAATTTAGTCTTCACAAAGCTGCCAGATGATCCTTTCAAAGTTAAGTCAGAGGTCTCACCTCCCTTCAAACCCTGAAATGGTTCTCCATCTCCCTTGGAGTTAAAACCAAAGCCCTTTCGGTGCTACAGGCCCTTTTATGATCTGGCCTCCTGCACCTCTTCCGCCCTCCCGTCCTGTTATTCACACCCCCAACCCACCCCACCCCAGCTCAGTCCTCGGACAACCACCAAGGCCCCACTGAGGGCTTTTATCCAGCCTGTTCTCTAGAGTGGAAGGCACTTACCCCAAATATCTACTTGGCTAACTCTCTTACTTCCTTTAAGCTTTTGTTCCAAGATCACTTTCTCTGTCCACCCTATTTAATACAGAGAGCACTCTATATAGCACTCCCTACCTTAAAAAAAAAAAAGAAGAAGAAGAAGGAATTTACCCTGGGTGAATCCATCTCATCTACAGAGATGGTGGAAGAAAGTACTAGAACTAGAGGAAATACATTCCTATGAGAAAATGGAATAGGAGATTAGCTGAAAACTTTTGTTATGACCCCAGGCCTAAACTTGAAAAGAGAACTCCATATGCAAAGGATAAAGAAAAGAAGAGATCAGTTCACCAAAAAGGATCTATATTCAAATGCCCTACTTGAGTAACAAATACACAGTTGTTACACACTCATGTAAGAGTCTCAGGGAAAAAACACAAAACAAAATTTAAAGCATAGCAAAGTGTTTCCTTACTCACACAAGGCAAAAGAGAAACAGCAAGGAAATCTATCCCAATTCCAAAGATATGCAAATAAATAATTCCTGCTCCATATACCTGTGCCAGTTTATCTCTAGGAGGCTTACCTGAGATTTAATGCTTGGCCTTAAAAACAAGAACAAAAACCTCATCATTCTGAAATCTAATCAGCCAATATCTGACTTCCTAAATTTATAGTTTCAATTTTCAAAAAGGATACCTAATACTCTAATTCTTTAGGAAAACATAAAGAGACAAATGGAAAAATTTACCATTTAAAAGGGGAATGAAGTCCTTGGCTGGTGTGGCTCAGTGGATTGAGCACCGACCTACAAACCCAAGGGTCACTGGTTTGATTCCCAGTCAGGGCGGGCACATAACCAGGTTGCAAGCCAGGTCTCTAGCCAGGGCCCCAGCTGGAGGGAGGTGAAAGGCAACAATACATTGATTTTTCTCTCCCTTTCTTCCTCTCTCCCTGCCTTTCTCTCTACAATAATGAATTTAAACAATATTTTAAAAAGTAAATAAAAATAAAATAAATAAAAGAGGAATGAAAAATCAACAATTTATTCAAACATGTAACAAGCATCCCATATTTGTCAGGCCTAGGAGAGGAGTTGATAAGACCTTAAGAGTGTGGTAACTGCAGTCAAAATGAGGTTCAAATATCAAACACATGAACGTTGATTTTCTCTTTACTGTATTTGTCAATTATATTGATAATGACTACACATTCTGGAAGCTCTCCTATTGGACCAATGCACCATGAGCATCTATTATGTGTACAGCACCCGACTAGGTGCTGAGGGGCAGGTTAGAAAAGTAAATGACAGATGACATTGTTTCCCAAGTACTCCAGACACTGTATATTCTCTCATTGATCACCCCAGCAACTTCATGATTTAAACACAACCCTGCTTTAGTGATGACAAACTAAAGCTGAGAAAGTTTAAAAGGCAAAATGAGGGAGTGGCAGGATTAATCGGAGGGACCTAAGAAACTCCAGAACCCATGCTCTTCACTACAGTGGTACCTCTGTACCTGTCATCAGCTCATCCAGATGAGCAGCAGGGCACAAGCGTGATCGATGATCGATGATCAATGAAGCGTTTTCCCTGGCAGGCAGCACTGTGACTCATTAAAGTTCTAGCAAGTGGGACAAGTGGAGAACAAGTGCCAAGTGCTGAAACATCTTTTTCTTATCAAAAATGTGACTAGCACAGGGTTTGGCAAGTTCTGAAGCTGACAAGCACCAAGGCACCACTGCACTACTAAGCGGTTTCCCTCAAGCAGCCTCAAGTTGAGGGAGCAGGAAGAGGTGCTTAGAAGCGATGTTAATACGCAAGGCCAGCCCCCTTCCTTAGGGCCCAAAGGTCTACCTGATGAGCAAAAATGGCCAATTCAGTACCCCAGGTAAAAAGTACACACATTTTATACTACAGAATTACTCCCTAAAGGACAAACCTAATTTTAAATAAATGGTTTGGAGTTGTGTGTGCTCTAGGTAATGATGGCAACGCTAAAAGAACAATAAAATGAATGAAAATAATAAGATAAAAGCCACTAACTGACCAATTCCCAGCTTCTTCCTTTCTACTCTAAAAATCTTGCTCTGTAATACCTTCAATTTAATTACTTCAGTGACAAGATTTATAATTCTGTCCAATTCATCTCTTTCTAACACATGGGGCAGTCAGGTGACTTGCTGTATATCATAAAACTAAATACCACTTTAAGTGTTTACCTAGATACTGCTTTCTGAATACTTATGTAGAAAAGGCTTCCTTTTGGCTCTAAGTAAAACTTCTTTTTGCACATTAGCCACACAAAGCTCCCTAAGACAGATGGGCGGCCAGCAAAGCCTTCAAATCCTTTGTTTAAAAGGTGGCAAGTAAAGTCAGCCAGGTTTCGTGGAATCACTGACCCCAATAAAGCCATTATGTTTCTTCATCTCATAAAGCAAGAGCAGACAAAGGAGGCAAAGCTAAAAGAAGAGAAGCCAAAGGAAGATTAGACATAAACATTAAAATCCGTATCAGGCTTGGGGTGGTAAACATACAATACAATATACACAGATGAAGTATTATGGAATGGTACATCTGAAACCTTTATAATTTTATTAAACAATGTCACCCACAATAAATTCAATAAAAAAGTTTTTAAAAGTCCACATCATAAAAACCTGTGACACCAACAGCCCCTATTCTTCAACCCTGTCACAATGTAAATCTACAAAAATGAAAAGGCTGGTCTCACTGTTTTTAAAATCTTAATCTGTCACTCAACTAGGTAAAATCTCAGCAGTTGGTACAAACACAAACTGCCTAGCTCCTTTAATTAAAAAAAGAAATAGGAGGGTTCTGGTTCCATGTAAAACAGGAAACTCATGAAAGAAAACCAGATTTGCACGTTGAGGGCATTACTAATAATGCAAAACATCTTAAAAATAAAGTGGAAATAAGTAGGTGAATCTCCAATTACTACTCAGTAAAAATCATGAGCTTTGAGAGAAAATTTTAATACCAATTTTCAAAACTCTTGGTTCTGAATGCTAAATAATCATCCTAGTATCAGTGATCTGAAATAAATAAGTTAATTTTAAAACATGAGTTACTTATGATCTCCCATGATCTACATACTGAATGAATGCAAGAAACTCCGAGAAATTAGTAAGAAGCTAGCAAATGTCTTTTATAAATAAAAAAATTTAAGTTTACTAATCTTCTGCTAAGTCAAAAAACAAAGTTTCTTTAAATGGAAATGAAGGTCACTGCTTAATGATCAGAGGGGGTTCATCATTCAGAGTTATCTTAATAGCTTTTTTAAAGCATCAACTTCAGTGGATTATTTTAGCCATTGTTCTCAAATCCTATGCTGATTTTCCCCACACCTTATTTTGCAAGAGAATTTCTGACTACACACAAACTTTTCCTTGTCTGTCTCTTCTTTATTGATTACATCCACAGAAACAAGGAAACAAAAAACAAGGGCAACCCACTGCCACTCCAGATTGGCTACCGGAAGATGAAAATATGTGAGGATCTAATGGAAACAAGGCAGGGACTGTTGCAGCCCATGAATATTTCAGAAGAATAATGAAAAAGTGTGCCAGATGGGTTTGCTTGCAGCTGGCTAACGACAAAATTTCTGACCAAAGCAAAATGCCTCCCTACATAATTTATCAAGCACTTTTCAGTTCTTTCCACTACCACCCTTTTCATTCTTCCTTTATTCATCTGCCTTTTTTAAAGAGCAATACCACCAGAACTTCTCTTTTAAAGTGGGACTTTTATAAAAACAAAATTTTTTTTGAAGAAAAGAACACCTGTGTGCTCTATAGTGCTGAGTCTAAAGGGGAAGTCAACGTGTTATTACTGAAACAAAAAAGGACAAAGGAAGCACTGCAAATACCTTCCTATTCTTGTTTAAACAAAGTAGTTTAAAATGGTTAGCAGTATAAACACAAATCAACTCTGCTTATGAAGGCTCACCCTTACCACACCACACAGGTCGCTGCCCAACTCCCTACCACCTTCCAACATTTTACCTTATATTCCAAATACAAAATTAGCTGAGTTCACTTGCATTCTGAAGTTCTTTTAGCAATAAAAGTAATAATCATGTAACACTCAAGCACCTACTGCGTGCCAAGCACTTTCCTAAGCATTTGACCAGCCAATCCCAAGGGGAGTTAAGAGTACTATCAAAGCCCTGGCTGGTAGCACAGTGGATAAGGGCTGGCCTGCGAACCCAAAGGTCACAGGTTGGATTCCCCAGCCAGGGCACATAACACACCAGGTCTCCAGTCAGGCAGGTGAAAAGCAACCATACATTGATGTCTCTCTCTCCCTCTCTGCCTCTCTCCCTTCCCCTCTTTCTAAAAATGATGAAATAAAATCTTTAAAAAAAAAGGAAAAGAGTACTATCATTGTTAGGTAAAGAGAATTTAAGTAACCTGCCCAAAGCAATCTGACTTCAGAGTCTACACTCCAACTCTGTAGCATTGCCTCTCTAAAATAGATCTGTATTATTTATTCAAGTACTGACTGCATCAAAACCCCACACACTACAACAGTTTTGGTGCACTTGACTTAAAATCAAATTATTAAGTCCTAAATCACAGGTTTGAAAGCTTTAACAATGCCAAAATCAGTATGGTAGCCAGCCTCCAAGATGGCTCTCGCTGACCCTTGCCTCCTAGCACACATAGCCTAGTGGAGTTCCTTGTCATGGTGGACCAGCCTCAGTCTATGTGACCACAAGCATAGGCAGAAACGATGGTGTGCAACTTCTGAGATTACATCATAAGAAAACCAACCAACAACAACAACAACAACACAGCTTCCATCATGTCCTCGGCTCTACCCGCGCCTCCACCCCAGTCACCTGCTCTGAGGGAAGCCAGCAGCTATGTCATGAGGTCATACAGGTGACCTGTGGAGAGGCCCAGGTGCTAAGGAACAGAGGCCTGCTAACAAACACACAAGTGAGCTTGGAAGTGGGTTCTTCAGCCGCTGTGGCTGAGATGACTGCAGCCACTGCCAACAGCTTGACAGCACCTTGTGCCAGGGAGGATGAGCCCCAACCTCCCGGCTCAGCTAGCTGCTCCTGGACTCCGGACCCTCGGAGAGCATGCAAGATAAACGCTTGTTCTGAGCGCTGTATGTTAAGATAATTTGCCCCACAGAAATAGTAAACTAAGACAATTAAGCAGCCCTACTGACAATGATGTTAAAAGAGCCTTCTGATTCCAGGAGTAGCAAGGCTTCTACCATGGTGTACCATGGCCAAAAAGTGCAGAAGGTAATGTGCACCCATCAACCTCACCTTCAGATATTTGCAAAAACAGATCTCAGGTTCAGGTGTGGCTTTATATGAGCAAGTGAACGTGGAGGTAGAAGGCTGTGTTATTGGTGTTGACGAGCTCATGAACCTCGTGTTAGATGATACAGAAGAGTCAAGAAAGAAGTCAAGAAAACAACTAGGTCAGATCATGTTAAAAGGAGATACTACTCTACCCCAAAGTGTCTCCAACTAGAAATAACTAATGAAGACAGAAATTGTTGAGAAACAATAGTCTGTATTTTTTAGGTGTCTTTGGTTGAGAGTATAGTTATTAAACTTTATATTGCTTGGATGACCCTTATATTATTACCACATGACTATAAAGGCTGTGGGGTTATTTTTATTTAAAAAATAAAAGAAAGAAGGTCTTCTAAGAGTTCTAAGTTTTCAAACTAGCATTCATGCCTTTAATAATTACTTTCTCAAAATCTATGTCAATATACCTTTTAAAATGTTACAAGCACATAGAAGGCCCTGGCTGGGTAGCTCTGCTGGTTAGAGTGACGTTTTGACACACCAAGGTTTCGAAGTTGATCCCCACTCAGGGAACATACAAGAATCAACCAAAGGATGCACAGATAGGTAGAATAACAAATTGATGTTTCTCTCTTTTTTCCTCTCTCTCAAAAAAAAAAAAAAAAAATCAGTAAAATTTTTAAAATATTAAAAGGCAAAGCACACATAAGATATATTTCTTGATTTAATTATTGCATTTGGTTAATGAGAGACTAAAATGGTTCATACTGTATATTCAAAAAACTGATTACAATGGGGATCTGAAGATTAAATAGAAAATCAAAACTCATTTGAAAAGTGCACATAAAAGAGACCTTATTTTTAAAGACATTCTAAAATACTATGACTAAAATGGCATAAATCTGGAATTTGTTTCAACATGATTCTTTAGTGGTAGGTAGGAGTGAGACTGGAATAAGGTGAACTGGCAGTGAGTGATAATCAGTGGATGAGCACATGAGAGTCCACTATGTCCTCTCTTCTTTTACGTATGTGTGAAATTTCCCATATCAAACAGTTTTTTTTAAGCAGACAAAACAAAACATACTCTACAGTGGATTATCTCCACTCTCCCACCATAATCCATCAAAACTTCCACTTAGCATAGCAAGACTCCATAAACTCAAGATGATATCACATAATTTATTAAAATGCACCTTACCGAAGAAAAAGGTTAATTAAACCAAATCGTGTATTCTGTACTTCTTTAGATCATACAACATTTTTAAAAAGATTTTATTATTTTT
Source organism: Noctilio leporinus (assembly GCA_004026585.1). Lineage (NCBI taxonomy): Eukaryota > Metazoa > Chordata > Mammalia > Chiroptera > Noctilionidae > Noctilio > Noctilio leporinus. Next base: position 11,292 of record PVIW01003391.1, read on the forward strand.
AGAAAGAGGGGAAGGGACAGAGGCAGACAGGGAGAGAAACGGCAATGTATGGTTGTTTGTCACCTGTCTCCAGCTGGTTGGAGACCTGGCTTGCAACCAGGTTATGTGCCCTGGCTGGGAATGGAACCAGCAACCTTTGGGTTCACAGGCCTGTGCCACCAGCCAGGACCCACATTTTTTAACATAAAATTTTTATCAATATAACATTACAGTTACCCTTGTAGATGATTTTCAACTATTAAAAGATTATATCTATTGAGTCCTTTTACATTAATGTTGGTGAGCCCCCCCTGACCAACCTAGATCTTATGGGAGTGCTTTTCATCAATTACATGTAGGTAATCCATTTTTGTTCTAAAACAAACAACAATCTCTGTAATTCTAATGTGTACAAAAGCCCAAAGTTGCTCCTGTTTTCATTCAAAATCTGATTTAAGTTAATATGTAATGGGTTTATTACCGTCCTTTTAAAGTGTAAGTGGCCCTGCCTTACATCAAAATAAAGAGGTAGGCTGCTTTACATATGACAATAATTAAGTTCCTTTGCAGTGAAAGGGGTCTAGATTTGGACCCAGAAGAACTTTTCTTCTGGTTCTAATTCTGCCACTAGCAATGCAAACACAAGCAACTCATTTCCATTTTTGAAAAGGCAGTCAAATACAAACTAGGGGCTGTATACAACCTGCTAAAAACAGTAAGAAATATAACGTGAGCAATACCTTGTTATTACTAAATAAAGGAAAGTAAAAAGGCAATAACACTAACAAAACAAATACAGCAAAGCTCAAAAGTGAGTGTACTTTCAGAGTAATAAGAAACTGTCTTAGGACACAGAAACACCTCTGGAAGTGTGTGTAAGAAAGTGGTAACCATGATTTTGCCTGTGGAAATGAATAAGATGGCTTAAAAAAAGGGAGGAGACATTTTTTGTATCTTCTGAAAATAGTACCCCATGAATGAGTTATCGATTTTAAAAATAATGGATAAAATTAGCCTTTAGTTTAAAAAAAAAAAAAAAAAAAAGGACACAACCCCAGGGGATTGTCTTCGAGTATCTACGCAAAGGAGAGTTACAGCAGCACTTTGAATGTCATCAGTGCCTGCAGCTTAATCAAACTGACTGTGTTTAACGAGCATGTAGCTGATATTTACTGAGCAATTACATCCCACCAGGCTCTACGGGAAGCATTACCATGCGTTATCAGCCAGCTGAAATACCTGGCTGTAAAGTAGCGCCAGATGACCTGAACATTGCAGGTGGGAATCCTAGAACCCAGGATGGGCACCAGCATGCATTCCGCCTGGTTAGACAGTTATCTGCCATACCAACTCCCAAATGTCAAAGAGCATGTGCTTCACTGCCTCGTTCGTAGCTGAAGAACAGATGCCTTCTACATGCGCTACGACAGCCTGCCACAGAAACAACTATTTTAATCACAAACTGAAGCACTGCAGAAAAAAAAGGTAAATTATCTACTAATTAATTCCCAACAAATTATCCTAACAAACACAAGTCTCAGCTTGTATCCTGGGCAGTTTCTATATTTTTCTTCATTATGGTATTTTTATACTTCATGTTTGAAAAAACATTTAAATTTACATGCACACAAAAAATTACTATGTACTATACAGTCTTGGTTCCATTAAAAAAAAAGAAGAAGAAGAGAGGGAGGGAGAAAGCAAGGGAAAGAAAAAAAAGACTGCATGAATTATGTCTATAAATAGAGGTAAGTGTGATGTTATGGAAAGAAGACAGAACTGTGCACTTAAAGCCCTGAATTCAAGTTCCAGCTCCACTACATGCTTGCAACACGTGTCCTTTATCAGTTGATCAGTACGGTCATAAAATGAGGAAAAAATGGTTTGAATTCTCCCTGCTATAACAGAAAATAGTCATACCAACACCATCACTACCACAAATTCCAAATTAACCTAACCATCCATCCTCTGAAACCTCATAATTACTCCTGTGCATCTTTCTTCTATGAATGATGCTGCCATATATCCCCATTGCCTGGGCCCATAATCTCAGTCATGTGTGTCTCATCTCCCCTTTAACCTCACATACAATAGTTATCAAGTTCAGTTCATCTAATGTCTAAACTGACTCCTATCCACCCTCTCTTTTTCACCTGCTCTGCCACTACCCTCATCCAGGCTCTTCTCCTCCAGTTTGTTTCACAGAATATTCTAACTGGTTTCCCCACTTTCAGTCCCTTCCCAGTTTAATCCCATTCTATACCCCTCACCCAGAAGGATCTTCCTAAAGCAGAGCTGTGAGCAGGCCACTTCCTTGTTCAAAGCCTGTAAGGGGCTCTTTTCTGTCTTTCAAGGGACTGTCTTCATAGTCTAGCCTTCCCAGCAGCCACTTCCTTCCCTTTTCCACTGTCAAGTAGCCCCATAGATTTTATCACAAACTAGTCTCTAAACAGTCACTTGAATCCCATCTTCCTGGCCACACTAATGGCTCAAGGATGGGCCCAGGGAAGTGTGACCCAAAAGTGATCTAACATAATGATGATTTAGACTTCTGTTTCACACTACAAGTGGGGAGTGGATGAGGAATTAAAACTCTTCAAGGGATGGTGTGATGTGCAAATGTCACGCATGAGTTATTACCACCTCTGTATTTATTACCATGAAGGAAGCTTAAGAGGAAGTCAGCACTGGGGGCAGAAAGAGCCTAAATGAAGAACTGTAGTGAAATGTACCTGGAGCTCTGTTCAAATCATAACTGAACACCCCCCTACCCCAAAAGATACCTGCTATGTGAACCAGACAAACTCCTTTATTTCTTACCTATAAAAACAAGCATTCTGACAGAAAAATCCTCATGAAGCTGGATTCAACTTGCTTCCCAACTAACTTCCCACTCCATGAAATGCTTAAAGCAGGCTAATCTACGTTTCTCTTTTAAATGTGTACATACGCTTCTGGTTCTAGAATCAAAAAGGACAAGCAGAAATCTGGACATACTGTATACTGTAGAACCAACCAACCCTCTTTCTTTCATGACTGTTACACACTCCAACAACTTTTTATAGAACCAATGCTACTCACAGTACTTAGAGCAACTAAAAATAACTAAACAGAAACAAAAATGCAAATAATATCTCTACAGGTAAGAACTAGAGTTCTCTCTCTCTTCTAATTCTTTTTTTTTTCTTTCTTTTTTGGAAGAGAATTTTTGTTTACTCAAAAACAAATTTAGAATGTGCTGCCATCACAAAAGTCAGTCATGTTAATACGCTGATAGGTTAAAAAAAAATAATAGGTGAAGCACATCTGTCCCTATACATTTTTCCAATTACTATGTCTGTATACATTTTTCCAATTACTATGACCAATTTGCCTTTTTTTTTCTTTTTTTTTTTTTTTTAAATCAATGCATGGTTGCCCCTCACCTGCCTCCAGCCACGGACCTGGCCGGAGATCTGGCCCGCAACCTGGCCATGCACCCCAACCGGGAATCAAACCAGCGACCCCTGGGTTCGCAGGCCAGTGCCCATCCACTGAGTCACCAGCCAGGGCCAATTTGCCTTCTTTGGCATCTTCAGCTCTTTATTTGGTTGGCTGGTTGATTGAAACACGAAACACATGATAAGCGTGTTTCAGGAGAGAAGTAATTTATAGAAGGGATCCAAAAGCACCAACAGCCAAAATACTGCAAGACAATTAAAAGACTGTCCTTGTTCTTTTTATTCTGCTGCATGAAAAGGAAACTTTAGGTGTTCTCTGCAGCCCACAATGATCATGAAATGTTTGCACAGTCCTTATAAGGGAGACCGAAGAGGGCTTTGAGGGACAGGTGTCAGATCTGCTCTGCCTTCTAGATTCAGCCTCCCCAGAACATTACACTCTCCCAGGAAGCTGAAAGGAGACAACCAGATCTCCCATCAGAGGTTTCTTCAACCACCTAAATGTATTTCTCTTCTGGTAGTGAAGACAAATAAATCAGATTCCCAGTAAGATGAAAGCCAAGGGTTTATCTTGTCATTGAACTGCCTCTCTTGCTACCTTCTTTTCCTCTTTTTCCTCTTCACTAGTGCTTTCCCCTTTCTTTCTCATGGTGAAAAAAATATGTTAATAAATTATTTCAGCTTTAAGCTCCTGAGATTCAAAGCTACCCTTTCTTTTCCATTTCACTTTACTTACTGATAGTATAAAGGATTTTAGTTTTTAAAAATGTGTTAAGTACTAAGGATTTAATTTTTATCCTTCAAAATAAGCACATGAGGTAAACAAACTCCATTTTATTTATTCATTTACTCTTTCACTCAACAATTATAGATGTCTTTACAGATGTTATATACTAACTACATCAGTGGGAAAAACTTGGACAAAAAAGATCTTATTGTTTTGGGGGTTGATGCTTAGCTTATTGAACCACAACACCTCAGTGAAATAAATACTCTGGCTTCTGATTAGTGACCAAAATTTGGAACTTAAATTCCTTCCCTTTGGCATAATAGCTGATTATTATTCTCTTTAATGCAATCCTATACTGTCCAGTTTTTAAACTAACCATATATTATTTGTTTTATTATTTATCTATTTCAATTAGTTTTATAATTTAAAAACCACAGCTGTTTTTTCAAAAAGCAGTTATTAAATTTTTCTATCCTTATTCCTGATGGAATATTCAGTAGCAGGGAAATGCCATGTAAATCAAAGTCCTAAAGGTTCATTATTATAAATCCTCTGACCGTGTATAAAACAGACATTTCTTCAAAAAGTCCTATTAGCTCTGGCGGTCGTGGCTTGGTTGGCTGGAGTGCTGTCCTGTGCACCGAATCATCCTAGGTTTGGTTCCTCGTCAGGGCACATAGCTAGGTTGCGGTCTGGTCCAGCTGCCAGTCAGCATGCAGACAAGAGGCGAACCATGAATGTTTCTCTCCCTCACATCGATGGTTCTCTCTTGCTCACTTTCTCCCCCTCCCCTCTTGAAAATCAATAAATGTATCCTTTGGAGAGAAGTGGATTGATTAATTAATTAATGGGTCCTACTAAAATGTCTGAAACAAAGCAAATGCTTAGTTTCCTGGGTAAACTTGAAGATTGTATGCAAAAAAAAAAAGTAAAATAAAATAAGACATGTAATCCCCAAACCTTATTTTGATATCACTATTATTACCTTCTTTCCCAATCCCCCAAAAACATTAAACCAAAAACCCAGAAATAAAGAAAAAAAACCCAGTCTTATAGGAACTACTAACAAACAGCAAAAGTAACTGAGTTCAGGCCCTGGCTGGTGGCTCAGTGGATAAGACACCAGTTTGCGAACCCAAACATTGCTGGTTCAATTCCCCATCCAGGGCACATAAACAGATTGCAAGCCAGGTCTCCAGCCAGGTCCATAGCTGGAGGCAGGTGAAAGGCAACCATACACTGATGCCTCTCTCCCTCTCTACCTCTCTCACTTCCCCTCTAAAAATAAAATAAATAAAATCTTAAAAAAAAAAAAAAAAAAAGTAACTGAGTTCATCTCCCATTGTCTATCCCTGATTCTCTTCCTACTGCATTTTAGGTATCTGATAAAAGTGTCTAAAAAAGTGTTTGCCCCCCCGGCCGGTAGCACAGTGGATAAGGTGCCGGCCTGCGAACCCAAAGGTCGCAGGTTCGATTCCCCAGCCAGGGCACATAACCAGGTTGCAAACCAGGTCTCCAACCAGGTCTGTAGCTGGAGGCAGGTGAAAGGCAATCATACGTTGATGTCTCTCTCCCTCTCTGCTTCTCTCCCTTCCCCTCTTTCTAAAAATAATGAAATAAAATCTTTAAAAGTAAAAAAAATAAAGTAAAAGTGTTTGCTAAAGGATATGCAAGTTCAAGTACTGATTCTCTCTGAAAGTATTCCATTTGTTGCTCTGGCATGACATCCTCTAAATCCAGGTTTTAACTTCTCATTCCTAAAGAGGCAACAATGGGGAATAGTTGGGTCTCTCTTGAGTTCCCTTATCCTGGAAAGCCCTAACTTTTAGCCTTTCCCTAAATAAGCACAATTACTTTATGATATTTGACTCCAAAGGAAAAAGATACTTACTTAATCATGTACACACCCACAAAACTTGAAAGTTCCTATTAGAATATATATATATATATATATATATATATATATATATTTGGACAGTAAAAAAATTAGAAGAAATTTAAAGAAAAAATGTACAAAAACTCATCCCCACAATTAAATCTGAATGTTCTCCTCAATTCTAATATCATCTTTTAAAGAACATTAAAGCTTTTTGTTACTGTGTAAGAAAACCTGGGGACAGAGGGGAGCAAAAAGGGGATGGATGTAATACAACAACAATAAAATTAAAAAAAAAAAAAAAGAAAAAAGAAAACCTTGATAATCTGAAGAAAAACTCAAAGGCCCATAATCTCATCACAAAGCACCAGGGACAAAGGGTAGAGGTCAGGAAAAGGGTGTAATATAGTTCCCACGCTTGAGATGAGACTATATCCCATTATTTCAGTAGACATTCAAAAACTATTCTGTTATGTTTGCTACAATAATACAACCACTTACACACTCCCTTATGCCCCAAAGCAAATCTCAATTTTACAAAAGAATTTCTCACTTTTTAAGAACAAGTATTTAAGAAGTTACTTTCTTTCCCTCACATGTGAAACCCAAACAAAAACCAAAAATGACCTCTCTCTCTCACACATACACCAATGTTTCAGCTGCCTCTCAAAGCCTGCCCTTCAGCAAAATAGATCTAGTCAACAGAGTTCAGTGGGGCACAGACATAAATACTGAATGTGCACACATGTCAACACACATTGCACATCAAGGTCCCTGTCTCCTAATGATTCAACAAATTATATCTACTGCTTGGCTTGACGGCCACATTAAAAAAACAACCACCAAAAAAAAAGCTAAATTTTTACTCCTTTTAAGAGATTTCATTCCAGGGAAGAGTGAACACCATTTTATCGGGCTTTCAGGAGGCACATTTGTGTGGGGGACTCTACAATGAGTCTCCTAGAGGGCAATCCAGGGTTAGGGCATTTGTCAGGGTATCTGTACAATTCTCCCACGCTAGCCATAAAAAGTGGTTTTCCAAGTAGAAGAGAGGGTGAGAGAGAGACTGACAGACTAGGAAAAGATGATTTTTGAGTAACTGGTAAGGCTTCAACGTTTTGTTTTTCACCACCTTCCACCCACTGAGCAGCCGCACTTCGCTGCTGTCCCAGCTAGCCTCTTCCGCCAGGGACTGGAGGCTGGGAAGTGGGTCACAGCAAATGAGACCTTTGGGTCCTGCACCGGAAGGAATACACAGGTTTTACATTCAAACACACACAGCTTTCACGTATTTATTTAAAATCAGATTGTAACCAGGGCTGCCAATGGAAAAATAAGCACTGCCAGACGGGAGTGAAAACAACTAAACAAAAAACCTATTTTGGCATAATCACTTCAGCGGCACCAATGCTTGTGTTTTAATAAACTGTGAAATCACAGCCATTGTTCTTGTGAACAATGGCACAAAGCGATGAAGTCAAGTACCAAAGCTCACTTCCCTGGAGCTGTGCCAGAATATTTTGAAATCCAGACAAAAGTTTATTTCTTAAAGAAAAAGAGGACACTTGAGATAGTAAATGCCGATCGCTCTTAAACAATCTGTTCTACCTTTCTATCCCAGCTGTTTAAATTTCCTTACACTGAAGAGAAATTAACCTAGAAAATCAAACAAAACACTGTGGTTCCCAAAATGAGCCATCCGCAAGCTTTAAACCTATAACCAGTTCTACATCCCGACTGCTCGCACTACTCAATTCCAGGTGATATGCTGGGGCTGACTCCGATGTCAGGCAGGGAGTTCAGTATGAGATACTCACTCCCTCTCAAAACAACTCATGTCTCATCTGCCTAGAGGGAAACAATCTCTTCTTGCTATTTTACTCCCAAACTAACAGGAAAAAAAAAGTGATACAAATTTAACATATTGGAAGAATACTGTTGATCTAGCAGAATGTCCCTGTTTTCTCAAAGGACTATGAGAGAAAGATAAGGAAACTAAAGAGATGTTGGAAACAGAAAGTATAAAACCTGAAAAGCCATGGGAAATAAGTAACACTCCCCAGTTTCTGCTGGGGAAAAAGGTAACAAGAGGACTCAAATAGACATTAGAATGAGGTTTGAATAGCACTGGACATTTTTGCCAAGAGACTATTTCTTCTTCCATCGACTTCTATAGAAGAAACAACAAAAGAGCAAATGGTGGCTTCATGAAGACTATGGTTAAAAACAAAAACAAACAAACAAAAAATAGGGGTGGTCTCTGAAAAAGAAATTAAGGGGGGAAAAAAGTACAAAAATCTGGTCCAAGCAAATTTTACACATCACTCCTACACTAGTGTTTCTTCAAACTATAGGATAATTTCCTGTGTTACATAAAGGACAGCAAGAGTGTGTTGTACCAGAAAAGAGGAAGCCGGGCAGGGCAAGAAAACATAGTCTTCAAAGCAGAAGCCTGGATTCTCCAGGCATGGACACAAGAAAATTACCCAAATCAAGTGAATTTACATCTCAAGGTCTCTGCGATCTAGGAAACAGACTACTTAAACATATCTTTAGCCTACAAATCCAAACAAAGGTGGCTGGTTCAGTTCCCAGTCAGGGCACATAACCAGGTTGCAGCCAGGTCTCCAGCCAGGTCCTAAGCTGAAGGCAGGTGAAAGGCAACCATACATTGATGTCTCTTCCCCTTCGCCTCTCTCTAAAAATAATAAATAAAATCTTTAAAAAGAATCTTTAAACTGAATTCACAGTTTCAAACTTAGAGGTCCATACTTTATTTGAGGATTTAGCATGCTTGCCCTCACGGCAGGATTGAGCTTAAAAAACTCTATAACTAAAGTTCCACTTCATATTTTTATTTCACTTTCTGGTTTACAAGCTCTTTTCAAGACATCATCATATTTTACAATTGAGAAAAGTATCTAGGAACAGTCTAGGTCAGCATTAATATTGAAAAACATACCCCCATGTATGTCCTCAAATTATGATTTAAAAAAAAAACAAACTTATAGGGTAGGGAAGCCTTTACACTACTTTTGCAGGGGTATTCCTAATAGAATATGAATATGTGAAAACTTCTCATAGCTCATCAGTAACAGCAGCTTAGCAGTAGCCTTAACAAGACAGATCCCCCATTATGTATGGGTTTCCCCAATTACTGGTGTGGTAAATAGAATGCCACCCCTTTCTCTTACAGCCAATAAAAAGCACACAGGAACGGGACAGAATGAGAATGACATCACCTGGGAAGTCCTTGAATCTATTCCACTTATTTTAAAAATGTGTATCACACAGCCCTGGCCAGGTAACTGTTAGAACATAGTCCCAATATGCCAAAGTTGTGAGTTCGATCCCTGATCAGGGCACCTACAAGAATCAACCAATGAGTGCATAAATAAGTGGAAAAACAAGTGGTTCCCTCTCTCTCAAATCAATACTTTTTTTAAAGTTTATCATTTACAACCTCAATATTCATCTACTGTTATTAACTAACTTGTGACCAGGTTCACAAATGGCAAGCCCACTCATGTGCCACAACCCAGCAACTGAGGACACCTGGTCTAAAGGACATGGAGGAGCAGCAGAACAGAAGTGGATAAGGGTCACTTTGGAGTCAGCCTGGAATGCAGTCCCAACTTTGGCCTTTACTGTCTCTGTGAGTTTGGGCAACACCCCACTGAACCTCACCTCCTCATCTGTAAAATGAAGAAAATAACACCTTCAAGTTATTATGAGGATTAAAGATGATGTTTATGAATTACCAACCATAATTCATGACCCAATAAATGTTCTCTACCTTCAAAGTTTCATCCTCTATAAAAGGTGATTTCCTGGAGCTACCTCTAACTTAATAGTGCTAACAGATAACTTTGAAAGTCATTTACAGAAACATTATTTCAAAAACAGCTTTCCAGGCCAGTGATGTATACAAGTTTATACAAGAAATGGTCACAATATTAACTTAAAATAGTTAATATTGTCATGGGTTCTTGGGAAAAGTGCAGGACCATCTGAGAAAGCAACTGTTCCCAGTTCTATTCTCAGGATGTGCTGTCCCAGTGGCATATAAAATACAAAACTTCAACTTTTATTCCTAGAATTCTCAGCTCTTATTTCCTAACACTCACCCAACCATATCTTCATTCTGTTTGGAAAGTAATGTGGAAAAGACAGTCTCATACTAAACATTTCTGGAATCTCTGTAAAAGGTCATTAGATGGCACCATCTTAGAAAGTCAAGCCTTAGGTGGAATACAACATTATATAAGGTACAACAAAGACAAACCATAAATAGAAAATATGTGTGTGTGCATGTGTGTCTATAATTAAACTTTATAGAAACAAAGAAAACCACCCTGGCTGACCCAATGCCAAACTAAAGTGGAAGCCCATGAACAAGAAAACTGTGAAAGCAACTTCCTAAGATATTCCTCTAAAACCACAAATGCACCGACAAGCGCTCTTTAATACAACCACTTCCTAAAATTCCATAAATACTTCCCATCATTATTCATGTGCTCATCGCTTGGCACTCATTTGTAAATAAGTAAGACATGTTATTTGCTTTTAAAAATCAAAACCTTAGACCCGCCCAGGTAGCTCAGTTGGTTAGAGGGTTGTCCTGACACACACGGTTGACAAGGTTGTGGGTTTGCTCCCTGGTCAGGATACACACAAAAATCAACCAGTGAGTGTATAAATAAGTGGAACAACAAAATGGTATTTCTAGCTTTCCCTTCCTCTTTCTCTCTAAAAATCAAAGCCTTGAACATAACTACATGCTTGCTTGCTTAAAGCTGGTAAAGAAAAAGAGGTTATTAAGTTTATTTAATTGCAGCTTATTTCAAGAGGGAAGAAACAGGTCAATAAATATTAACAACAGAATAAATTTTAGTAGCTCATCACAAAGCTGAAATATTCTTATTTTTAAAGTTAATTATTCATTCACACTCTTGCTTTTTCATCAATTTCACAAGACTCTCATTAAAGAAAAAAAACAAAGCCCTCTAGCTTCTGTTTTGGAGATTAAAACCCCACATACAAATACACTAACTTGTAGTGTTAGTAACAAAAGGAAACATGTTTTTGTCCATTTCAAATGATCTCATTTATTTAGTCAACCTATAATATTCGAGTATCTACGATGGGCCAGGCACTATTTTGGTGGCAGGGTATACAATGATAAAGAAGAGAAACAAAGGTCCTGCCCTTTAGGATCCAAAAATCTGTTGGGGAAGATTGACATTAAAAAGTGAAAGTAAAGCCCTGACAATTATGGCTCAGTTGGGTGGGTGTTGTCCTGCAAAGTGCAAGGTCACTTGTTTGATTCCAGGTCAGGATACATGTCTGGGTTGTGGGTTTGGTCCCTGGTTGCGGCCTGTACGAGAGGCGACCCATCAATGATTCTCTCCCTCTCTTCCTCCTTCCCTTCCCTCTCTAAAAATTATAAATAAAACATTTTTTTAAAAAGTGAAAGTAAATACATTTACAATATATTGTCAGGTAACAGTAAGTGCTAGGAGGAAAACTAAGCAGGGCGACTGGGAAGAATGGGAAAGAAAGGACACTATTTTATACAAGGAGATCTGGGAAAGCCAATATGAAGAGTAACGTGTGCATTAACCTCATTGAGGACAAGACGCCAAACTTGCAAAGATATAGGGCTACAATGCCCCACAGGGTAGCCCGCAGCATAGCCACAACTGGCTATAGAATACTTGAACTGTGGCTAGTCCAAACTGAGATACGCTGGATTTTGAAGATTTAGTAAGAAAAAAATGCAAATATCTCATTAATAATTTTTGTTGATTATGTTAAAACAATATCTTGTATGCATAAAAATCATATCACTAAAATTAACATATTTATTTTTATCTTTTTAAATGTGGCTACTAGAAAATGTTAAAATTACAAATTTGTCTCATACTTTGTATTTTATGGATTCTAGGAAAGGACAGGTCATGAAATAAGAAGAAGCTTGATGTGTTTCAAAACCTGTAAGAAATTCGATGTAATAGCTCTGGCTGGTAGCACAGCAGACGAGGCACCAGCCTGGGAACCGAAAGGTTGCTGGTTCAATTCCCAGCCAGGGCACATAACCAAGTTGCGAGCCAGGTGTCCAGCCAGGTCTGTAGCTGGAGGCAGGTGAAAGGCAATCATACATTGATATTTCTCTCCCTCTCTGTCTCTCTTCCTTCCCCTCCCTCTAAAAATAATAGTCTTTAAAAATAATAATAATAATAAAATAAATTCAATGTAGCTGGAAAGAGCGATCCAGTCAGCAAAGGCTGGATAACTTCCAGTCAAGATAGGGGCATAGGCAGACATGGCTCACCTCTTCGCACAACCACATCAAAATGACAACCAAAATATAGGATAACCATCACTCAGAACCATCAGAAATGGAGTTAAATGGAAGTCAGCCGACTACAGAATTTTAAAAACCACATCCATCCAGACTGGAAGGAGGGGCACAGATGTGGAACAGGCTAGTCCCTCACCCACATGTGGTGGTTAAAATTTTGGGAGGGATATCTCGGGAGCAAAGAGTCCCAACCCCACACCAGGCCCCTCCAGCCCAGGGTTCCTGTGCCAGGACAGTAAGTCTTAAAAGCAGCAAGAGAAAAGAAGTTAGTTACCTACAGGGTAGTGCCCATAACACGGTCAGCTGATTTTTCAAAAGAAACTGCAGGCTAGAAGAGATTGGCAAGAAATATTCAAAGTCATGAAAAGCAGGAACCTATACCCATGATTGCTCTACCCAGCAAAGCTATCACTTAGAATCAAAGCGCAGATAAAGAGCCTCCCAGACAAGAAAAAACTAAAGTAGTTCAACATCACCAAACCATTATTATATGAATTGTTAAAGAGACTTGTTTAAGAAAAAGAAGACCGAAGCTATGAACAATAAAATGGCAAAAATACATGATCTACTAACAATTGAATCTAAAAACTAAGCAAACAACAAAGACAGAATCAAGGATATGGAGTGTTTCAATGGTTGCCAGATTGTGGGGGTGGGGACGGATAAAGAGGTGAGGGGATTGAGAAGTACTAATAGGTAGTTAAAGAACAGCCATAGGGATGTCAAGTACAGTATAGGAAATGGAGTAGCCAAAGAACTTATACACATGATCCAGGGACATAAACAATGGGGGGGGGGGGGGTTGCCCGAGGGAGTGGGGGGTGCTGTGTGGAGGGCAGCAAATAAGATAATATCAGGACAACTGTAATAGCATAACCAATAACATGTAATTTTAAATAAAGAAAAGGTTGGAAAGGTAGACAGAGACCAGATCAGGAAGAGCTTTGGAAACCAGGGTGTTATAGACTAAATATTGGTGCCCCCTCCCCAAAATTCTTATGTCAAAATTTAATCCCTAGGTTAACTGGTATACAGATGTGGGGCCTTTGGGAGGTGCCTAGGGTGGAGCCCTCAAGAATGGGATTTGTACCCTTACAAAAGAAACCCCAGAGATCCCCCTCAATCCTTCCACATAAGGGGGCCATCTGTGAACCAGGAAAAGGGTTCTCTCTCCAGACACCAGATGTTGAGGGACCTTTAACTTTCCAGTCCATAAGCCACCGATTTGGGTGTAGGCAGCCCAAAGATACTAAGATACAGGGTAAAGTTTGAATCTTAATCTAAATACAAAAGAAGCTTACGAAGAATTTTAAGTAGAAAAAAATTATTCTAAGATCCCATTAGCTATTTTTGGAGAACTGGCAGTATCATCCATTCTGCTAGAATATAAACTTTTCAGAGGATTATCTAATAATGGTCATTTCAAATAGGGGCCCATGCGTCCCTAAAACTCCATGTGGGTAATAACTGAGGGTCCATGAACTAATATTAACATTTTTTTATTTTTTTTTATTTTTTTTTAAATATTTTATTCATTATTTTTATAGAGAAGGGCAGGGAGGGAGGAAGAAAGGGAGAGAAGCAAGCATCAATGTATGGTTGCCTTTCACCTGCCTCCAGCTATGGTCCTGGCTGGAGACCTGGCTTGCAACCTGGTTATGTGCCCTGGCTGGGGAATTGAACCAGCGACCTTTGGGTTCGCAGGCCATTGCCTTATCCACTGAGCCACACCAGCCAGGTAATATTAACATTTTTAAAAGCTTATTGAAAAGTGTACCTTACCTTTAAAGGGAACTGCACAAACTAACTCATCTTTTCCCTTTCCTTGTGGCAGAAATTATAATACTATATTGGTCTTCATGTGATGTATGTAGAATATATTAGTCCTCATGTTTTATGTCACTTAGAGTTAATTTTTTTAACTGATACATTTTGGTTTTTCATTCAAAGACATATTCAAAGACAATTTTAGGCCTGTAGAGGGAAGGCGTGGTATGTCTGGAATTTGTTCTAAGAAAAGGTCGATGATAAAATGCAGGAAGAAAATCAAAGAGGTTAAAAAAAATTGAAAGTGGTATTTGTAGTTATGTAATTAGTGCCTTATATTTATATAGTAATGTCTTTTATAAATATTCATAAAAAGAAGTGATTTTCTGATGAATAAATGCAACAGACATTATCAGTGCTGGTTATAAGAAGAGACAATCGAGGTCAAGTCATAGTCTGCCTCTTAATTATCTTTTCTATGCAGGAGTTAAAAGACAGTCTCATTTGATTATAATGCTATCCATACAGAGTTCCTATACTGGTAGATTTTACAATTGGTGTACCACAATGTATATTATTACAGAGGCAGCGAATGTAGCAGTTATGGGCATAGATGGATCATGTAAGATAGACTTGTCAGTCTAGGTTGCTCATCTATTGTATGAACCTGGGGTAAACTCCCTCACCTCAGTTTCCTCATTTAACAAAGAAAATAGTGTCACCTCCTACAGTTGTTTTCAGGACTAAATAAGGTAATAACTATGAAGCATTTAGCACAGTGGTTGGCACGTAGAAAGCACTGAATGTTACTTTATTATTGCTATTTCATTGTAGATTCTTACAGAATGATGACTCCTTGCAGACAGTTTACATTGAGTAATTAATCCAAAGCGTTAGGGCTAGTTATGGCTTTATCGAAACATTTGGGTCAGTATCAATCAAAAACATTGAGGATCTGAACATATGGCACTTGTTTTCTCTCTCATGAAGGGAATGCCCCTATCCTCCAGTAAACTTGAGAAGGGGACAATGTTTTTGTCTGAATGAAGCTTCATGGAAACTATGCCTAACAATGCGCTGTACCCTCAACATTTACTTTTATTTATTTATTTTTTTTTAAAGATTTCATTTAATTATTTTTAGAAAGAGGGGAAGGGAGAGAGGCAGAGAGGGAGAGAAACATCAATGTATGGTTGTGTTTCACCTGCCTGCAGCCACAGACCTGACTGGAGACCTGGTTTGCAACCTGGTTATGTGCCCTGGCTGGGGAATCGAACCTGCGACCTTTGGGTTCGCAGGCCGGCACCTTAACCACTGTGCTACCAGCCAGGGAACATTTACTTTTATTACTCCATAAGTGTCCATGACCCGCAGCACGGATACAAACAAAAGGATATACTCAGAACATAATCTGTCACCATACCTTACCAGAAGACATTACTTGTACTCTTCCAGCCTCCTTTCTCTCTCCATTCTCTCTTTCCCCTTCCCTATTTTATCCTTCTCCAAAAACACTCTATGCACCCCAAACCCTCCCCATCCCATCGCCTCACCTTTTCCAGTCTGTCCTGCACTAACAAATGGAGCAGATGCCCCAGCTCTGCAGTTACCACAGGAAGTTTAGCTACACTCATTAGTGGGCCAATTTCACCATAAGGAGTTTTATTCCCAACAGATTTTAAAAATCAATTTACTCCCTGGCTGGTGTGGCTCAGAGAGGATTGGCTCCAGCCTGTGAGCCCAAGGGTCACTGGTTCAATTCCCAGTCAGGGCACATAACCAGGTCTCCCACCAGGTCCCCAGCTAGCGGCAGGTGAAAGGCAACCGTACATTGATGTTTCTCTCCCTTTCTTCCTCCCTCCCTGCCCTTCTCTTTAAAAATAATGAGTAAAATAAAAATAAAAATCAACCTATCACTATACCACAGCAACTAGACCCTGACTTTTCTTTGGCCTCATTAGAATGGAGGCTGATCTTTGCCTTACTCCTTTCCCAGACCCCAGTTACCAGGCCAGACCTTCCAAACCCTTGAACATGATCTTTTTGGGGCCAAAGATGTCAACAAAGCTAACAACGGAGGCTACCAACAGTAGTCAGATCAGGGCTGTGTCTACCCTGCCCAAGCCTGCACACCTGGCCATTATTTTTAAAAGACCAATCTTGACTATGACATTCCATCTGGAATAAGAGTAAGCCTCAAATGCTTGCTAAACTCGATTCAAACTCATCTTTTCTCTGAGCTGAAATAAAATTAATTATGGCCCTGGCCTGACAGATCACTCAGTTAGAACGTCATCCTGATAAGCCAAGGTTGCGGGGTTTGATCTCTAGTCACAGCACATATAAGAAGCAACCGATGAATGCATAAATAAGTGGTACAACCAACCGATGTTCCTTTCCCTCTCTCTCCCCCTCCCTACTTCCTCTCTCTCTCTCTAAAATCAAAAAAATTAAAACAAAACAAAACCCTATGGAGCATAGTGTACTAGAACAACCATAGAACAACCAGGCTATATAGTCTGATGTCTGCTGCTGGTCATGTGATCTCTGAGAGGGTCCTCAACCTTTCAGCCTTGGGTTTCTCCAGTGCTGACGATACTCCTGTCAGTCTCAATTTTTATATCTGAATTTAGACCAAGGTCTCCACTGCCTCTGAGCAATTCTGGAAACCACACCCAAGATAACCAAAGCTAAAAATAAGTGGCTAGCACCAAGGAAGAAAGCTGAACAAAAGCCTGCGGCAGGAATCTTACCCACTCAACTCAATACCAACGAGACAGAATTCAGGCTTACATGTGTTGACTCCTATGTAAACTTCATATTCATTCACTCATTAAACACTGTGCACTATGTATAAGGTGCTATCAAAGTGAGAGACAAAGACCCTATCCTCTTGGCAATTTGCATATTTATGTTACTTAAGCAGATGTCTAATTATGTCTTTCATTTTCCCATTGCCTGAAAGGTTTGTTGTTATACGTCAAGCCACATCAATGCTTATAGTTCGGCCTTAGAGGAAATGAGCCATGAAAGAAAATTTCAAAATGATGTCTGCTTTCCTTCACATCAACTAATTCCAACAACTTATTTCCACTTACTCCTTTCTTCTTCTTTTTTTCTTTGGGTGTTTTAAAGACTTTATTCTTTTTTATGATTTTATTCATTAGAGAGGGGAAGGAAGGGAGGAAGAAAGGGAGAGAGACATCAATGTATGGTTGCCTTTCACCTGCCTCCAGCTGGGGACCTGGCTGGAGACCAGGGTATGTACCCTGGCTGGGAACTGAACCAGCAACACTTAGGTTCGCAGGCTGGTGCTCAATCCACTAAGCCACACCAGCCAAGGCTACTTTTTTTTCTTCATGCAATAATCAGTTTGAAACCTTTTTTATATCTTTAACAGTTAAAGGAAATTTAACTGTTTAAGTTAAAGGACATTTAAAGGACACTTCTGTTTATGATTAAGGTATCTTGAAAATATACCATGAATAAAAGAAACACAACAGCTAGAATGTGCCAGAGAAAGAACAATGGGTAATACCAGTATATATGTGTATGTACATACATGCATACATATATGTCTGTGTGTGTCTCTCCCAGTAAAATTTCTAGGTCCTCTATTAAAAATACTTTTTATTTATACATTTAAATTATTATCAGCTATTAAAAGACCTATGTGAGATGAACGAAATCTTTTCCATTGTAAAGCTGAGCTTTATTGTAAATAATATCTAAAAAAACTATTTCAAGTCTTAATAACCATAAGGTCTTAGCCTATTTAATTATTACATACAATCATATGTTTTATGTCCTTAATTTGATTTCAATGTCCCATCACCTGCAGAGCATAAATTCTAGGAATATGCATATGTTTAGAAAAAGTCTAAAAAGCAACTGGTAGCATTTACGTTTAATAGTCAATTAAGACCTTCTACAGGCATAGTGACAACTTGCTAAGAAACAATATAACAAAAATAGATCAGTTCCAGAAAAGTAAAATAGGAACTTAACTGTCATTATCTTTGAAATTAATGCACTGAAACAAAAACAACCTTCAGACTAATTTATCTAACTCAATGGCCTTGTTTCTTTATCCCCATATGGAGTTCTGTGGAAAGTCAAGATGATTGTTTAATTGGAAACATGATACTACATTCTCCTGTTTTCCCCTCATCTCACTGGCCACACTTTTTTAAAAATTGCCTTTAGAGAGAAAAAGAAAGAAGGGAGGGGGAAGAAACTGATTTGTTATTCAATTTACTTACACATTTATTGGTTACTTCTCGTATGTGCCCTGACCCTAGGTAGAACCCACAACCTTGGTGTATCAGAACAATTCTAACCAACTGAGCTAAACAGCCAGGGCAAGTGGCCACACTTCTTCATCTTAGTAATGTCTCCTCTTCATCCTCCCCACCTCAGAATGTTGGAATGACTCCAGAACCCAATCCTTGAGCCTGTTTTCTTTATTATCTACACTGACTCCCTGGGTGATGTAACCCAAGTTCATGGCTTTCAATTTTCTAAACATAAATTTAGACCCTTGAAAAACACCTTGCCTACGTGGTATCTCCATCTGCGGGTCTAATGGGCACCTGAAATTAACATGCCCAAAAATGAACTAATCTGCTTCTCCACCAGTCTTCCTACTTCAGCAAATTCAGATGCTTTTAATTGTTTAGGCTGAAACTCTCTGAGTCACCTCTGATTATTTTAATATGAATACAATTACTATCCAGTTCATCAGCAAGTCCTGCTGTCTCTACCTTCAAAATATACCCAGCTTATCACCATTTCACTGCACCAGGCTTGTTCCAGGCCACCAACACCTCCTACTTCAAATAGTGAAAAAGGGCCTACTAAACTGGTCTGTCTCTACCCTTCCTCCTGATACAGTCTGATCAACATAGCAGCGATAGTGGATCCTTTTAGAGGACATATCAGATCTCATTACACAACTCCAAACCTTCCAATGGTTTCCCTAAGAACTGTCCTAGGACACCCTACACAATCTCTCCCACCATTTCTCTATGGTCATATCTACCACTATCCATCCACGTCACACAACTCCATCACACAGGCCTCCTTGCTGTTTGTTGCCTGCATAAACTAGGCTCTATTCTGCCTCAGGTTCTGGCAGGTGCTTTTTCCTGGGCTTGCTGCCTTGAATCCTTCAGAGCTCCGTTCAAATGCAAACTTATCCATCAGGCCTTCCCTACCATTTTGTTTAAAATTGCCACCTCACCTTCCCACCACTCTGCTGGCACCTGGCCTAGTCTCATTTCCCTGCTTGATTTTTCCTCATACATAGCAAGCATTAACATCTGGCAAACTATGTATTTTCATTATTGGTTTACACTAGAATGCAAACACTAAAACAGCAGAGATTTTTTTACTGCTTTGTTCACAGCTGTTCCCAGTGCTTAGAACATACCTAGAAAAAAATTACACCTAACAGCTTTCAAAAACCTTTCATTCAACTGTGTATTCATACTGAAATATTACCAGGCAAATTGTTACTCCAAAACACCAAGTATTGTGAGGAACAGAAATCTCAATCAGCCACACGCATGCACAGTATTGCAAAAGGAAAAGCCAGTTTGTGTCTTAAAAATGCATTCAAATTAATTTTTTACTGTTTAGTTTTGTCGAAGCCTTAGCACTGTGCCTAGAGTTCCAAGCCACAATTGCAGGTGTTGTTTTCGCTTTACTAGGCATATAGACTTGAGATGGAAGGGGAAAAAATACAGGCTTTTTCACTTTCATCAAGCCTGACAGAAGACCTCCATGTGACCTGATGCCACAAATGTTTAGGATGTTTAGGAAGGAGTGATTCTAGAAAATACAATAATCCTTTCACTAATTCCCAAAAAGGAATCTCTCCAAATACCTCTGCAGGCATTTTCCCCCAACTTTATATTCCTTAATAAAGGCATTCTTTTTTAATTTTTTAATATTTTATCTACTTATTTTTAGGGGAAGGAAGAAAGAGGGGGAGAGAAACATCAACCTGTGGTTGCCTCCCATGAGCCCCCAAATGGGAACCTGGCCTGCAACCCAGGCATGTGCCCTGACTGGGAATCCTACTGGCAACCCCTCAGGTTGCAGACCAAAGCTCAATTCACTGAGCCACACCAGCCAGGACAAGGCATTACTGATATTTACACGAAATCATCGTTGAAGAGATGTGATACATAATTATCCATACAAAAACACTGGTTCTCACTCATCCCTCTTTTTCAAAGAAAAAAATCAACTGAAACTACATTAAAGTTTTTGTGGAAAGGTTTTGCTGTGAAACTGACTTAAAAAGATAGCCAGCCAAGACGTGGGTTGATGGGTACTGTATGTTAAAGCAGAACAGTTTTGTTTACTATTATTATTTAATGTATTATTCCCACCCATCTACCTAAAAGAGAAACACACACACATACAGATACACACACACACACACACACACACGTGCACAATCAGTAAGGAATGCTATGTCCAAAAGAAGCTGTTCTGAAAGGCTATGACCTAAGTGTTTAATACTGAACAGATAAAGTTCAGGCGGTAGATGTCACTTGTCTCATCCATTAAAAAAAAAAAAAAAAAACAACCAAGATTCAGCTCCAAGATCACAAGCAGAAAAAAACAGGCGTGAAAAATGTAATCAGTTGCCCCCACCCCCACCCCCGCCTCCTCTCAACACTGCGCAACCGTTCCCCCCACCTCCAAATCTTTTAATGGTCCCTTTTACTAGCGTCGGTTGCCCAGCTCAGCCCTGCACTGCGCCATCAACTGAGTCAACATGAGGGACCGGAGCCCCTCCAGGAAAACCCGGGCAGTAACACCGTGCACCCAGCACGGTAAAATATCCAACTACTAAAACAGTATTCACAGCGTCAACAAAGCGTCGTGCCGGTCCCGGGCGTTCAAAGGTCCTCGCCAGCTTTGTGACACTGCCAAATCGACAGGATTCCAAAAGGTGACTCGACTGTCATGACAGAAGCCGGGAAATGCCAGGGATGAAGTCCAACTAAGCCTTCGGCCCCACACTCACACCACAGCCCCGAGTCTCCGACGCCCCCTCCCCCAAGGGGGCCAGAGCGTTGCGTCACGTGCCGAGGCTGAAACTTCGCAGCCCGGGCGCCGACGGCAGGGGGTGGGATACCCGCGATCGCAGCAACGCAGGACAGTTAACGTGCCCTGTGACTCACTAGCCGCCTCCGCGTGCTGCTGCAGGCGAGCCGGCGGGCGTGCTGGAAAGGGCCGTGCCCTCAGGGCCACCTCCGCCTCTGCCCCAGCGCCCGTTATTAATAACCCTGCGCCTGGAAGCAAAAGCCCCAGGCGGACGCCCTGGGCGGCGCGGCGCCTGCAGGCTCAGGAGCGCACTCAGCCTGCGGAATAAATGACAATGTCATTAAATCGCTGCCCGAGCTTCTGTCCGGCGGGCGAGGGGGCGCCACCAGGAGCTGACTTTGTCTGGAGCCTGCATCTCGCCTCCCGCGCATCCCTGCGTCCCTGAGTACCCCGAGCCACCGCAGCCCGGCCTTACCCGCCAGCTCGTCGGGCTCCAGCCCGCTGTCCGCGTCGATCCCGCACAGCACGAAGTAGTGCGCGAAGCGGCAGGCGGCTGGGGAAGAGCCCGAGCCCGGACCGGGGGCCGCACCGCTCCCGCTCATCCCGGCCCCGCCGCTCCAGCTGCCGCCGCCGCCGCCGCCGCTCGGGAAGGCTCGCTGCCCGGGCTCCGCTCCGCTCCGCTCTGGCTGCGGTCTGCGCACGCCCGTCCTAGGGCGATACCGGCGCGCCCATGGCCGCACTGCCGCCGCTCGTCACCGCAGCCTCGCTCCTCGCGCGGCGCCCGAGAAGCGGCCGCGGGCTCGCTCCCAGTCAGTCCCGACCCCGGTCCCGGGTGGGGGAAGGGCGCGAAGGGGGAGTGTCGGCGGAAGAGGCTCGCGCCACCGCAGCTGCGCGCGCTAGCTGTGAGCCGGGCGTCTGGCGCCCGCCGGTCAGCTGAGCGGTGCTCGGGCTGTGCGAGCACCGGGAGGGCGGGGGCGCCTGTGACGGCCAGCGGGGCGGGAGAAGGGAGACGCCGGGGAGGGAGCGCGCGCCAGGAGCACGCGTCTTGGCCGTGCGCGCGCGCGCCCAGCGGGCTCCCGGGAAGCGCCTGGCGCGGCCGGGCTGCGTGCCCGCCAGCTGGGGTTGCGGCGCCCACTGCGCGCACACACACAGTCGCCTCCTGCGCCCAGCCAGCCAATTAGAGGGCTGGCCAGTGAACCGGAGTCTGTCTTCTAAATGGATGCAGTTTGGGGCATGGTTAACAGCCAGTCTGCGATTATTTCCCACAACGGTCTGGACCCTCAACATCTTTTAAACTGACATGGGCAGATGTCGATCTCATTTTAAGATCCTACTCCTAGAACCGCCCCCCGTCCCCCGGCCTTCACTCCCATTCACAAACCATCCTTCCTCAGAGGATTGGTGAGAACTCAGCGGTGGGCCGGGAAGGGGAGGGAAGACAACTCAATAACCACAAAGCATTTAAAAGGACTACCATTCCCAACTTGTTCTCCTCGCCTCCCCTGCCTCCCCCCCCCCCACCCGCCACCTCCGCCAGTTCCATAATTTATCCTGACATTATCCAGGTCAGTGTAAAATAACCTAGGCGCTCCAGTTTCCTAGCCCTGTACTCATTTGATATTATCGGCTCTCCCAGCTGGTACGGTCGATTGGAGACCGATAAGGCAACAGGAATTCGGCCCTGAACTCTGCTGCTCGTAAGGCCCTGGCTTTTTTACGTATTTCCTCTGATTATCCATTCTTCAGAAGGAGCTCACCAACACATTCTTACTCCTTTGAAAGGTGAAAAACTGGATGCATTGTATCTCCACATTGTTGTCTCTTCCACACCACTTCCTTCTCTCTTTGGGATTTTGGTGTTACATGGGGTGGGATGGATGGGGCGGGTTGGGGCAGGGGCCGTGGTGAACGCCACTTTAGACACACACGAGCAATCCTTCCAGGGAAGTGGACTGAGAGATTGAACCTTATTTGGTCGAATAACGTTCTTCCTGGAATATATGTATGCTTGCATACCATCATTTACTGTAGCTTCTATCCTCATTTCTCTCTCTTCAATTTACAAATGTAAGAAAAATCAAGAAATCAGGATGAGCCACAGCCTGGATAATGGATCTTTATCTTCTATTGCACTCTGCCCTTTTCCTTCAGAACAGTCATAATCACTTTTTCTGTCTTCCTTAGCTGGATTGCAGGCCTCACACAGCAGGACTCGTGCTCTCTGCTTCGTCATGTTTCTAACAGCAGAACCCTCCTGGTCCCACACAGCCCTTCAACGTACATGGTTTTTTTGTTTTGTTTTGTTTTTGTTTGTTTGTTTGTTTTATTCAACACACTTGAGCCACAAAAGCCAGGGATCAACTTAATGTGTATTAAATGAATGAAAGAAGGTGGTTATCTATATAGTAACAAGTTGTCATGCTACTAAAAAACTATACAAACTTTAGTATCTAACATATTTATGAGTCGATGCTAATTTGTTATGCAATTATTGCTTTTCCTCATACAGAGGGTACTGAAAAACAATTTCACTAATAAGAAGGGGAGGGAGTGACTGGATATATACATATTTCTCCTTTTTTTCTTGGCTTCTTACAGAATGTTTGTTAGATTCTAGACTAACCAAACAAAGCACAATAGAAAATTAATTTACTATTTGCACTAACCAAGAGATATGTCACATTTTGTTCATTTAAAAGTAACCAACTTATGAGCTTGAAAGCTCCGCATTGTTTTTAAGATGATGAAATAGAATAAAGCCCAAACAGAATCTATTGAATTATGGTATATAAATCTCTTCAAAATAGACAAAAATCCCTAAAATCTTTCTTAAAGATTTCAAGAAAATAATCAGACATTACAAGATTATACACGAACTTGAAAGCTATCAGGGTATCTTTCTAATTATCACTTCAGAATGACACTGTGTAGGTATATTCTGCATTAAGCTGCAATGAAACAGTTGAAAAGATCATCAAGAATTAACTATACATCATTGCATATGTTTTTCTTCAACGTAATGACGGAAATAAGTTAGCTTAGTGAACACAAATGACTAGAAATAAATCTTCCAAAATATTTAAATTGTATTGGGGAAGAGAGAGATCATATCCTCTTCCCATGCTAAAATAACCCTGGTAAACACCATTCTTCACCTCTACCATGCCCCTCACTCCAAGAGAGAAGGGGTTGCTAAAGTAACTGTTCAGAGTTCCAGACATTCAGTGGACCACATTATGCTTGTAGTTAGTCACTGTATGCCACCAGGTTAGCAATGCTATCAGTTGCTACTCTTCTGCTTCTGTTAGGCAGCATCCATTGGCAGGGCTCAGCTACGCGGAACAGAAGTCATTCCCTCTGTTTTAGGTTTTAGCAGAGTCCATCAAAGGTAGCAGATTGCTGCTCAGATACTTAGAGCATTGTCTTCCGTCCTGCTGCTGCTCCTTGTGCATTTGCTGCCTGAATTGAATGGAGAAATTTTTGGAATGGAGCCATTAATCTCAACTTTCACCCCTAAATAATACAAACATGACAAATAATCACAATTCAAAAACAATTAAAAAACAGGAACTCTTGAGTAACATTTTCTTCTGCTACAGTTTTAGCTAAATGGGAAAATCTTATTGCAACAAAAGGTTATTCGGAAAATTAATAGTCATATTCCCTTATCATAGTTTCAAAGTCATTTTATGCCAGTAAGAGTTGGGTACAAAACAGATGACTCACAATTTTGCATCAATCTGTTTCTGCCTTACACAGTAAGTCCAACATTATCCCCCAAATCTCCTTTATGTAAGCCATTGTGCTATGCTTTTGAGTATATGAAACTAATAAGACATGATCCTTCCCCTTCAGGAGTTTATAATCAAGTAGGAAAGAAAATATTTTTCAAAAATTATTAAAATGCCAAAAAGAGATGATAAAAATAAAATGTAGTATATTCCACATGGTGATTTCAGAAAGTGATATGGGATTTAGTGAGCAAATATGTCAAATCTTGTTAAGAAACCCAGTTAGATATTATTAAAATGCTAAAAGCTGAGAAGGCCTTACTATAGGAATAAGATTCTATCATGTATATATGGGAAGGAAGACATTCCAGGCACAGAAAAAATGACTGGGGTATAAAAAGTGTGTAGTAGATAATAGTTTGGTTAGAACTAAAGCATAAAGGCAAGTAGGGTTGACTCACTTTCTTTTTTCTTTTTTTTTTAAATTTTATTGTTGTTGTATTACATCCATCCCCTTTTTGCTCACCTCTGTCCACCTCCCCACCCACCCATTCCCCCCAAAGTCAATCCCACCTGTTGTCCATGTCCATGTTTCCTTTATACTAGGTTCTTGTCTAAGCTGCTCCCCTTTCTTGCCTCTGCCTCCCCCCTCCCCCCAACCCCTTTCCTCCTGACCACTGAAGGCCTATTCATTGTATTCATATATTTGGTTCTGTTTTGCTTGTTGTTAGTTTTGCTCTGACTCACTTTCTTATACTCTTAAACGTACCTTGCTTATACCTGAAAGCTAGTCTTTGACAGCTTTGAGTGAACTTAACACAGAATATTTGATATTAGCTAAGCCATCCCCTTCATTTTACAGATATCTAAGACTCACAGAATTTTGTTGATACACACATTTTTAGTGAACTAGAAACAAAGCATAAAAAACAAGATTATAGGACATCTTAAAGTCCCTTTCAATTCTATAAACCTATGAAGTCTCTTTACTTGAGTTTACAATCTTTCCTCCATATGCCACTTATAACTTCAGAGATCCACTTTGGAATTTGATTATGTTTTCTTTTTATAATGAAAAAATTCAAATACATAGAAATAATGAATATCTACATACCCATTACCTAATTTTACTATTAGCATTTTCTCATTTTGTTTCATCTGTTCATTTTTACTGAAGTATTTGAAAAAATAAATAAGGCATAACATTTGTCAATATTTTTATTTTGCCTCTGTCTTATTTAAAGTTTCACATGAATTTTTATTTTTACTTTCTCAATAAAATCTCAAGACCTTCTTCTCTCCCTTTACTGCACAGAAAATGGCCAACATCCAATCCTATTCTCTCACACTCTTTTTTCCAATAATACTATAGCAGATTCATATGTATTATGGTTTTCTCACTACTGTCTCTACCTTCCTAGAACCCACTTCCTTTCATTCCACCCAATTTGTTCTCTTATTAACTACAATGATATGCTACAACACACACACCTCACAGTCAACCGGTCTAAAAAAAAGGCTAGTGACCCAGGGTGGGCCAATGTGCAATTTCCCGTTGGTTTGGGGGTTAGGTCCCAAAGAATGAGGTGGTTTCTCTGCAGATGAACAACATTTTTAGCTGAAAAGCTGGGAATATCAGTGGTCATGTTTCTATCATATGATGAAAGATAGTCTACAATAAGAAAGGAGAATAAAGCTGACAGAACAGAGAAGACTAATGGGGTAAGCATTTTCTATTGTTATCATGAATTTCAGTTTTTCCCTAAGCTAATTTAATTGGGATTCTGGCACTTGCAGTCCAAGTGTGACTTGTAAGTGTGATTTGGCTGGAGGATAACAATAGGAAGAATGGGAAAAACCTACAAGCTATCCCTGGCTTAAAGGGATAAAGACCACTCTAGACATTTACCTACCCTAAAATTCAAAAGACTTAAAAGAGAACCTATAATTCTATGTATGTTTACAAGGTCTCTCTATAATGGTAAATACATAAACCTATAAAAACTAACTGAACCTTATCTGCCTATTTAATGAGACGATAGCCAACCTATATTAAAAATATAATAAAGTTCTTTTTCTCCTGTTGGTAGATTGTATTTTGTGTTAAAAAATCTTAATGTTACATTATTTGCAATACATGTACCTGGTAAAAGACTTTTATATAGAATATTTAAAGTGCTCTTTTTAAAAAAAATTTTAACTGAAGATATGTTTATTTTTTAAGATTTTATTTTTAGAGAAAGGGGAAGAAAGGGAGAAAGAGAGGGAGCGAAACATCGATGTGGGACAGAAACATTCATCAGTTGCCTCTCCCCAAACCAGAGACATGGCCTGCAACCCAGGCATGTGCCCTGACTGGGGATCAAACTGGAGACCTTTCAGTTTGCAAGACAATGCCCAGTCCACTGTGCCACACCAGTCAGGGCCCAAGGATGTTTTTATTGATTTTAGAGGGAGAGGAAGGAAGAGAGAGAGAGAGAAAGAGAGAGAGAGAGAGAGAGCGATCATATTTTGCCTTCTGTACACACCCCAACAGAGAGGATTGAACCCGCAGCCTAGATATGTGCCTGACCAAGAATCAAACCCACTGTGCTTTTGGTGTACAGGGACAACACCCCATTCAACTGAACCACATGGCCAGGGCTAAAAAACTCTTACAACTCGATAAGACAATCCTACTTTTAAGTTGGCAAAATATTTGAACAAACACTTCATAAATGAAAATATATGAATTTCCAAGAAGAGCAGGAGAAGATGTCCAACGTCACTATTTCAAGAGAGAGAGATGGAAACGATCAGGGATAACTAAATCACAAGGAGACAGGACTTCCTATGCTCTGGAATGGCTAAAATTCAAAAGTCTGAGAATACCAAGTGCTGAGAAAAATGTACATATTGCTGGTGAAAATGCAAAATGATACTACTTGGAAAACAATTTGGTAGTTTCTTATAGTTTAATATATGCTTACCACATGTTCAGGCAAATTCCACGTGTATATATTTCCCAGGAGAGATGGAAACATATGACCACAAATATTCATAGCAGCTTTGTGCATAAGAATCCCAAAGTAGAAATAACCTGTGCCAGTTATCAATTTATGACCTCTCAGATTTGAACCCACCTTTCTTTACCCTGCTTTGTGATACTGGAGCTGGAGGCTTAAGCATTTCTCATCTGCCCACCGGCACAATGTCAGGCTTTGCCAAACTGAGGGCACTGGAGGGACGATTTTCGGGAACTGTCTTCTGAGTTCTGGTCCTCCTCCCATATCTGCATCCAGAGCAGGTACTAGCACCTGGTAGCACACCTCTACAGCACTCGCTGGCCAGTTGCAACCACAGCGTTAGGCCTTGTTCTTTCCACCCTCAGCCTGTTAACCACGGGCCTGCTCCAAGCTGCCTGAATTACCTGGAAGCTGCAGGCCACCTCTGGGCCATCTCCAACTTGTGTCCTTTGGCCAGTTCCTTCATCACAGACAAGCATGCTGTGCATTCCTGTGGTTGCCACACTCTTTTCAAAGAGGTCTGAACCAAAGTCTGTGAGGGGCAGGGCACCCTCTCCTAAGTCTTTGTTTCCTTCAGAGCTTATTCTCCTTCAGCCTATACTTGCTACGTTTGGACCTGCGTTTACCCCTTTTTTATGTCATTAACCACCTCTTACTAGTTACCAATTATATTGAATTTTTCTGTTCAAACAAATGGCTTCTGTCTCCTGATTGATGTATAACCTAGGGTTCCATCCCCAGGTAAATGGATAAATTGTTATACTTGTACACTGGGATACTACTCAGCAGTAAAGAAGAATGAACTTGCGATATATGTAACCAGCTGATGATTGTCTAAAATTATGCTGAACAAGAAGGTACCAGATGCAAAAGCATCCATAGTGTATTATTTATGTGAAGTTCTAGGGCAGAAAGCAGATCAGTGGCATCCTGGGACCAAGGTGTGGGTCAAGGGATAGGGAATTGACTACAAAACCAAACAAGTGAATTTTCTAGAGTTAAATAAAATTAAATTGATGTCTCAATGGTGGTGGTGATTTCACAGATACATAGATTTGTCAAAAACCATTGGATTGTGCTCTTAGAATGCATGCATTTTAATATATGTAACTTATACCTCAATGAAGTATATTTAAAAAGAAAAAAATTATGCTACTTTTTAATGGCATCTTATGTTTCAGAACTTTACCGTTCCTAAAAGTCTACTCATTTTTGTTGATTAACAAGACCTGATTCAAATTCTTACAAAAACCGTGCCCAATATCCGTTTGCTCAGCTAGCCTGTTTTGAGGCAGGTTGATCTGCTGGCAAAGAGGATGGATGGCTTTCAGGGTCATAGCCTGGCTTCAAACCTCACTTATTACCTATAGGACAATGTGCTTAACATTACTAAGCTTTAAGCTCCGTATTTGTACAGTGGGAATCAAAAAACAGGGTCATTGTGAAGTTCACAGGATATAATACATATATAGTTCACATAGTACTTGACATACAGAAATCCTAGAATACATGTAAGGCATTGTTTCTGTGAGTCACTATGAGTCAGGCATTCAGCTAATAGTTTAACATAGAATACCTCATGATTTGATTTTTAGCAGAAGTCATGGGATTGGAAAACCAGTGCTTGGATATTACCATAAACATTTGAAGTTCTTAATCAAAATTCCAAGAGGTCCACCTGGCTGGGTAGGTCATTGGATTGACTGTCATCCCAATATGACAAGGTTGTAGGTTTGACCTGCGGTCAGGGCACAGATGAAAAGTAACCAATGAATGTATGAATAAATGAAACAACAAACTGATCTCTCTCTCTCACTCTCTCTCTCTCTCTCTCTGTCTATCTCTCAATTTTTAAAAGTTCCAAGAGATCTAGTGCTTCCTGGATAGCCCCTCAGAATACAGCAGGACATGACCAATTATAATCAGACAGGGCTAGTGGGCCTAGCCCTGGGCCCACTCAAAATAAAATGTGATAAATGTTGAAGAGTAGGGGTGGGGATAATCCAGAATTTGTGCTGGTGCCAACAGCAGAGGTTGAATTTGTCATCCAAGGAAGGCCACAATCTCTAGATGGTATCTAAACAGTCCACAAAAGGAGTCATAAGACTTAATTTGTTGCAAAAGGTAGCAGAAGAGAAGATCTAAGACAGGTAACCTTCGAGGCCAGCAGTTAGCCTCAGAAGGTCATAAGAGTCACGTAGGAGTCCAGTTGGATTAAGAGGTGAGGTTAGTTGGTTGAATTGTGTTGTCCCAAAAGATATGTCCAAGGCCTAATCCGTGGCACTCATAATGTAACCTTATTTGGAAATAAGGTCTTTGCTGATGTAATTAAGTTAAAGATTTCAAAACGAGGTCCTCTGAATTTAGAATGGGCCCTAAATCTGACCTTGGTATCCTGATATGAGAAAAAAATCTGAGCTACTGAGACACATAGAGGGGAAGGTCATGTGAAGGCAGAGGCAAAGATTGGAGTGATGTTCCTGGAAGCCAAGGAATGCTAAGAGTTTCCCACAGGCACCCGGAACTAGGAGAGAGCCATGGAATGGATTCTCACTCATGGCCCTCAGAAGGAATCAATCCTGTGCACACTTTGATTTTGACCTTCTGGCCTCCAGAACTGAGAAAGTAAATATTAGTTCTTTTTTTTTTTTTAATTGTTATATTACATTCATCCCATTTCCTCCCCTTTCCCACACTCCTATTCCCCCACAAAAGTCAATCCCAATTGTCCATGTCCATGAATATTTGTTCTTCTAAGCCACCAGGTTTTGATCATTTGCTGCCCCAGCTCTAGGTAACTAACACAGAGGGGAACAAGCAAGGCCCCACTCTAAGAATGGAGCTGGAAGCCTAGGTAGGTTACCAAAATTGGACCCAAATGTAAGACTTAGGGTTCATCAAAAGACCCAATTTCAATAACTTCACAATGACAAATTCTGAATAGAAAACACAGGGACTAAATTTGATAGAAGATACAGATTCGAAGCAGAAAATGGGGCAAGGAGAGGCCTAAAATTGATATACAGGTGTTTCCATCAATGGAAAGGAAAAGCCCTAAAGATCCCAAAACCTGAAACATGGTAGCATTGGGTATTAAAAGATCACTGAACAGCTGGCTGGTTTGGTTCAGTGGACTGGCGCTGGCCTGTGAACCCAAAGGTCGCTGGTTTGATTCCCCAGCCAGGGCACATAACCAGGTTGCAAGTCAGGTCTCCAGCCAGGATCATAGCTGGAGGCAGGTGAAAGGCAACCATACATTGATGTCTCTCTCCCTTTCTTCCTCCCTCCCTGACCTTCTCTCTGAAAATAATGAATAATTTTTTTTTTAATAAAATCTTAAAACATATATCCCTGAACAATTTCTTCTCTCTATTCAGGGATGAGAACTGGTTCAGAAGTAAGACCTAGGACACCAAGAGATGGGGAACAAAATATAGACTTTATTAATACAGCTGATTAGAAGAGAGAAATTATTTCTGTGGACAATATAATTTGCTGCATCACTCAGTGTCCTTTCAGCCTCTTCTTCCACCAGGCCAGACCATGGCACAGCACGCAGGAAAAAAGGTATAAGTGAGGCTGTTCCATATAAACTTAATCTCCAATGTTTGTAACCTTTAATTAGATTAACTTCATCAGTAGTAAAAGGACCGTGAATGTCAGACTGGCTCCACCGATCTGGCAGAGGTAAGTAAGAGATAAAGCAGGGGTCCAGAGCACTAGAGCAACAGAAGTCCCTCTGCATGGAAGCAGGAGGCAAGAAGATAGGAAATTCCTCCCTAAGAGGCTGTTGTTGAAGCAGAATCAATTCTCCTCCTCCATTGTGAAGCACTCAACTCTGGCATTGGCCTTATTCCTAGCTCTAGGATGAGGCTTTGTGAGCCTATGCCCCATATAAGAGTCACTGATTTAAGCATGGACAATTGTCCTAAATGCTCTAATTAGTGTGAGGTTGAGGACTTTTGTGTGATACTTGGAGGAAGAAACACCCTCTTCCTGCCCTGGATGTAAACAACGAAATGCACAGTCCTGAGAATTGTTGGTAGCTCTACAAGGAAAGCCAGGTCAAGAATGGAGCCAATACTCAGGATGGGACAGAGCCAAGACAAACTCCAAAATGCAGATTACAACATAAACTCTGGATCAAGTCACACAAGAAGCCTACTGATATCTCAGATTTGTCAGTCAATGTGAGCCAGTGCATTCCATTCATTGTTTCAGTCAGTTTGAATTATTTTTTGTTTGATACTTAAAGCACACCTCCAGATTAAGGGCATTGACTTCTAAATTTCCTTCCATTACAAATTATATTCTAAGTCTAAAAGGGAAGAAATATATAATTCCATATTCTGAAGGGAAAAAAAATTCCCAAAGCTGTCTCTTCCGGAAAAGATGACAATGATATGTCAGTAGGGCCTCACGCAGTGAGGAAGAAACCTTAGCATCTTCTGTAGAAGGCATTGTCCTTGGTTGGCTGGGTTCCTTCACTCTAAACCAAGACCAGTAATATAAAGATAGCTATTAACATACAGATTCTCCATTAGAATTTAGAGCATTTATGCCCTTTGATTCATCAGTTCTGCTTCTCGGAATCTCTCTTACAGAAATACACAAGTGAAGGATATGTGCACAATAATGCTCCCTGAAACATTGTTCATGATAACTCAACAGGGGACACAATCCTATTTCTAGCAAGAAGAAAACGTTGTATAAATTCTGGTATGTGTATGTAATCCAATGGTGAGAATAAGGCAGCACTGGTGGAAAAAATTTATATCTAATATAGTTGAATGGAAAAAATCAAGAAAGAAAAGTATATAGTATGATCCTATTGTTAGTGTTAAAAATGAACTATATATGTAATTTATGCTTAAAAATTAAAGGCTTCTATTTGTTTATTGTTCATATTTCTGTATTAAAAAAATCTGTGTAAAACAGGCATCTATTGCTTTTGTAATTCAAAACCTTTCTTTCTTAAGTGTGTATATGTGTGCATTTTTCTTTGAGAAAAGATTATCAACATTGTGAATCATGGTTATTATTATATAAATAGTTCATCTTGTAACTATTTTATTGACTTAGTCTTGAGTAATTCAAATGACTATACTTATAATCATTATGCATATATACACATGCATGTATGAGCATTCATTATTTAAAAATTCTTATTGTATGGAATACTACACAGCAGAAAGAAAGATGGAACTCCTAACCTTTGCAACAACATGGATGGAACTAGAAAGAATTATGCTTAGTGAAATAAGCCAGTCAGTGAAGGACAAGTACCATATGATCTCACCCATTACAGGACAATAATGAATAAAACTAACAACAAGCAAAACAGAACCAAATATATGAATACAGTGAATAGGCCTTCAGTGGTCAGGGGGAAGGGGTTTGAGGGGAGGGGGGAGGAAGAGGCAAGGAAGGGGAGCAGTTTAGACAAGAGCCTAGTATATAGGAACCATGAACATGGATAACAGGTGGGATTGACTTTGAGGGGGGAATGGGTGGGTGGGGAGGGGGACAGAAGGGAGCAAAAAGGGGATGGATGTAATACAACAACAATTAAATTTTAAAAATATTCTTATTGTGTACCCACTAAATACTAGGTAGTATTCTAGAAATATGTCAATGCCTTAAAGTTCTATAGATAAATCATGCTGCATATATATAGGTTGAAAATAGTTGCAAAAATATAAATAACTACAATTTTTGAGATGAAGCAAAATATGTATATTTATTTACATATAATTTTCAATCATCAGAAAACATTAATTTGGTTATTCAGTAATGGACCTGATTTCATGTTATAAATTTGTAATCTTTCTAAATTTTATGCAAAAATTTTATGATTGAAAGCACTGAATTGATCTGAGTATATTTTATATGCAACATCTTCAGACCTTAAACACATGGCAGAATTTGAACCTGAGTTCTCAGTTTTAAACCTCACATACAATCTCTACTATCTCCTATAAATCACAGAAATCTCACTCATTTTTTCTCTCCTACTCTAAATTTAGAGTCATTTGTAATTAAGCCTACACAATTTATTATTGCAATATTAATTAATTAAGGTATATAATTCTCTTCTTTCCAACTTGTACCACTGATAGTTTCTGGAAATCAGGAATTGTTTTCCTATTGTGTTGCATTCACAGATCACATGGTTTATTTTTTCAGAAAATTGATTGACTAAAGGTATCAGTCAGCTTCCTCAACTAAGAGCTTTCATTTAAACTAAAAATAGAACAGATCCTCTGTGCTTTTCAGTCATAATCAATATTACTATTCATGGGGCAATTACTTTTTAACTTTAGCCATTTAGATGTAATTCTGTAATTAAATTAGGTTTGAAATCCTAGGAAGAAATTTTATGATATT
Organism: Noctilio leporinus; assembly: GCA_004026585.1. Taxonomy (NCBI): domain Eukaryota; kingdom Metazoa; phylum Chordata; class Mammalia; order Chiroptera; family Noctilionidae; genus Noctilio; species Noctilio leporinus. Next base: position 45,633 of record PVIW01003391.1, read on the forward strand.
TATTCGCCTTGGCCTGCTTCTAACCAATTATCTCCCAAGTTTATTGCCACCTATATAGAAATCCATTTTAGGGAGCAATCTTTGCTCACCTAGTAGTTTTTGGAATACACTATGGAAAGTACCTATTATGTGTTCAGAAAACTATGGACTCTCTCTCTTTTGTTTAAAGAATTCTTCTCCTTTGACTATGTCCTTGAACTCCAGAGTCCAGCAATAATTAAAGGTATTTAAAAAGCTGCTGGGAGAAAAGCCAGTTTAATTGTACTATTTCCGAATAAATGTTTCTGAATTTCTGCTTGCTCTTGTGATATTTGGGGGAGTGTGGTAGGGGAATAGAAAAAAAATTAATATCAGATTTCAACAATCTTGAAACAAGTAAAAAGCAATTCCTTGTCTAGTGCAATGGATTGAAACAACTAAAAATTATAATCTGGTTCATGCCTATTAAAAATAACAGAATACAAGACAATACAAGAGGCTTAATTTTAGATATGCAGCTTATTAAATAAGTGTAGGAAGAAAATTATTTAGTAGTAAAGAGCCAGAAGCGTGAAATAGTCATTTCCAATTTATTTTCCCACAGCCCTGGCTAGGTTGCTCAGTTGGTTGGAGCATTGTCCTAATACACCAAGGTTGCAAGTCCATTTTCCAGTCAGGGCACATAAATGAGGCAACCAGTGAATGCATAAATAAGTGGTACAACAAATCAATCTTTCTCTCTCATCAGTAATTAAAAAATTCACCCTGGCTGGTATGGCTCAGTGGATTGAGTGCCAAACTTTGAACCTAAGGATTGCAGGTTCGAGTCCAGTCAGGGCACATGCCTCAGTTTCAGGTCAGGTCCTCAGTTGGGGTGCTCAAAAGGCAACCATATATTTATAATTCACTCCTTTCCTTTCTTTCTCCCTTTCCCCTCTTTTGAAAATTAAATTAATTTTTTTAAAACATTTTTAAAATAAAAAAAAATTATACTCCCATTTCTTCATGGTTTGAGATGGATAAAATAACTCAAACTCTCTGTGCATAGCAGCTCTGTCCTTAAATTTAGATAAGTTTAACTCTTTATCACTTCACAAAATTGTTGACTATCTAGGCTTATAAAATACCAAATTCCTTGTCTTGGTTAAGGCTGCTATAGCAATAGATGGACTGTGTGGTTTAAGCAATGGAAATTTATTTCTCACAGTTCTAAAGGCTGGAAGCAGGCTGGGTGTCTGGTGAGAGCTCTCCCTGGCTGGCAGACAGTCATCCTCTTGTCATGTCTTTGCACGGGGGCAGTGGAGGAACCAATGAGAAGAATATGTTTATACATATATAATTGATAGCTAGAAATGTTAAATATTGGGTAGCCACCTTTTCAACATTGTTGAGTAGAAAGTGAGCTCTGGAGATTCCTCTAAGGTGAAATATGGCCAGTTATATAATAAAGAGCTAATTCAATAACAGAATTAAAATTTTACCCCCCAAAATAAATTACTAAAAAATGGAAAGCTTGAAGTTAACATCTGAATTTAACACTAATATGTCTGTATTATCTAGAAATATATTTTCAAATGTTACCACTGGCTACAGGCAGGCAGTAGCTACATAAAGGCAGCAATTAACGTGACAGCAGTTTGACTGTTGAGATCAAATTAGGGGTAATTATTTGCTCTCATTGCTATAATTGGAAATGTATATGAGGCACCCAGAAGCTACTATAAAGGAGGTTATGGGTAAACACACACTACTTTTTATATTACTCTTGAAATGCACAATTTTACACAATTAAAAAAAAAACCCTAAAGCAAGTGAAATATGGAAAACAATTCAATCTTGTATCCTGTATATTAAGTAGAAGCTATAGTCTACAAACATTAGATAAATATTGAACTCTTTTCTTAAACCATTGTTAAGCAAATTACTAAAAATATACAAAGTAGAAAGAATAGATTAATGTTACCTATGTATGTTTCCTGGATTTAACATTTATTACCATATGGCCAATCTTGTTTCTTTTATAACTCTACAGTCCCCACACTCCTTTCACACTAGACTATTTAAAATCAATTGTCAAATATCATAATACATCATTTCACCAGAAAATACTGTAGTTTAAGTACATTTCCATGTTGTTCTGTGTTGACATTATATTCATATGAGTATATCTTATAAATCACATTCCCATATTTGATAGGCTGTTTGGTTGATTGATTTTGTCCAAGGATTAGAAATGAAGCAAGTTGATTGTTTGCAAGTTAAGAAAGAGCAAAACTGAAATATAACCTCTTTGCTTTTGAAAATAACTTCTCTGAGTCCAGGATGAAAGGAGAAATATTTTGACATCCTCTTTCCTAATGCCATGGCTGACATTCAGCTGTTTACTCTGCTATTTTTGCATTCGGTGTTAAAATATTAAAATTCTTCTGAAAAGGTGGAAACTAGCATTTCTGCCCACCCAACCTTCGTTTCTCTGGCCCTGGGCTAGAGAAGTCTGGGCTCTGGTAGGCAATCCTGCTGGCATCCTGGTAGGTGATGGTTGGTCCTCTCACCCTTGTTGGCCAGCCTGCTATTCCACAGATAAGCTGGTGACTACTGTGGCAACGGTGGCCTCTACAGGGTACCAAAGTGATTGTCCAATGTTTTAAGTAACACTTTCACCTAAGTCGCTTCATTATTTCCTCCCTCTTGGGAGTTTAGGTTAATTTAATTAGGGCTGGTGGGGCGAATGTGGGCTTCAGTCAGGCCTGGTTCAGATCAGAATCCATCACCTGTGTCCCAGGTAAACTGTATAATGGCAATACTAATAATACCTCACTCAAGCCTTGGCAGGTGTGGCTGAGTGGATTGAGTTCTGGCCTGTGAACCAAAAGGTCACCAGTTCAATCCCCGGTCAGGGCACATGCTTGGGTTGTAGACCAGGCCCCCAGTTGGGGCCCCGTAAGAGGCAGACAATCGATGTTTTGCTCCCTCTTTCTCCCTCCCTTCCCCTCTCTCTAGAAATAAATAAATATTTAAACAATATCTAACTTAAAAAATATATCTAACTCATTGAATTCGTTGGAGGATTGAATGGCATTATCTTTTAATGTCTAAATGTCTGAATTTTGGATACAGGACTTGATTTTCTCTACCAGTCCTCCTGCTCACACAGTTCTCATGACAGCTTACAACACCACCGTTCACGTTTGCTGAGGCCCCAAACCAGAAGTCATTGTTGATTTTTTTCTTTTCCTTACTACTAATGTCTAACCCCCTGCAAGGGGGTCAACCTTCAAATATATCTTAAACCCAGTACTTTGTACCACCTCCACTGCTGCCATCCTAATTTAGCAAGCCTCGAACTTTTTAGTTTCAGGGTACTTCTCTCTCCGAAACTACTGTGGACTCCAAAGACCTTTGTTTATGTGGGTTACATTAATATTTATCATTAGTATTAGACATCAGAGCTGAAACAAATTTAAAATATTTATTTATTCATTAAAAAGTAATAAGCCCATAGCCTATTGCTATGAATAATATATATTTTTATTTTTTTAATTTAATTTTATTGTTGTTATATCCATCCCATTTCCTCTTCCCTATATATGTGTATTTTAAAGTAACCATATTTTTCCCCAAGATATGTAATGAGAATTGCATTGCTTCCCCCCCCCCCACCCCCGCCCCTGGCCATCTCCCTTTTTTTCCTTTTCTTTTGGCTGATCTCTTTGATGTCTGGCTTTTTTAAAAGGTTGGATTTTCATAACAACTTCTGCACTCATCTGCTGCAATATCACATGCCAGGTAGCCCCGGGAAAACATTATCATATACTCATGAAAGAATGAGAAGAAGAAATGCAGATAAGGTCCTAGTGTAATTATAAATATAGTTTGGAGCACACAAAACCACTAGATTCTATCTCAAGGATCCCAAATAGTCCCCCAGACCATAATTTTTAACATTAAAAAAAATCAAGCACCCTGGCTGGTGACACAGTAGATAAGGCACCTGCCTTCAAACCCTAAGGTTGCTGGTTTGATTCCCAGTCAGGGCACATAACCAGGTTGCAAGCCAGGTCTCCAGCCAGGTCCATAGCTGGAGGCAGGTGAAAGGCAACCATACATTGATGTCTCACTCTCCCTCTGCCTTTCTCCCTTCCCCTCTCTGAAAATAATAAATAAAATCTTTTGAAAAAATAGCTCATTCTTTTTTAAAAGTTGAGATATAATTTGTATACTCCAAACTTTATCCTTTTAAGATATACTGTTCAATGGTTTTCTATATAGTCTCAAAGTTGTGCAAAATCACCATTACCTAATTCTAAAACATTTTTGTCACTTCATAGCAGCCATTGCCCGTTCTTCTCATACCAGCACCTGGGAATCACTAATCTACTTTCTTATTCTATAGGTTAGCCAATTCTGGACACTTCATAAAAACTAAATCATATAATGTGCGGTCTTTTCTGTCTGGCTTCTTTTGTTTAGCCTAATGTTTTCAAAATTCATCTATGTTGTAGCATGTAGCAGTACTTCATTTGTTGTGTGGCTGAATTTTGAAAACATTAGGCTAAACAAAAGAAGCCAGACAAAAAAGACCACACATTGTATGATTCCATGGTATGGATGTATTGCATTTTATTTACTCATCAGTTGATGGATCTTTGGATTATTTTTACTTTTTGGCTAGTATCAGTAATGTTGCCATGCACATGAGTTGTAGAGACAAGTGTTTTCAATTCTCTTGGGTATGTACCCAGGAGCAGAACCGCTAGGCTGTAAGACAGCTCCGTTTCACTCTTTGATGAACCACCACGCTGGCAAGACCACACTGAGAGCGGCTTTCCTAGTCTGAGCCATTCCCACTTACTTCCTGGGCTATTGTAAGGCTTGCTTAACTAGTATCCCTGATGGGTGGTAAATTTCCACCACGGTGGCCTGCTGCCCCAGTTGCATTTATTCCACACCTTCCAGACCGTGTTTTTGAGAGCTCTCACTGTAGTGTATCACTCCATTGTGTAAAACACTCCAATGGTTTCCCATTACACATAGAATAAAATCCAAATTCCACCATGGCCCAAACATGCTCTAGAGCCTGCATTTCCTCACCCCTCTGCCCCTCTGGCCCTCACTCACCATGGTCCACATGGCTAGTGCCTCCCTCCACCTCTTACCTCAGAACCTTTTCACTTGTCCTCTCTGCCTGGAACTTGCTGCCTTCTCATTTTGGGGCACCTGGCTCCTTCTAAACCATTCAGATCTCAACCTGAATGGAACATTGTTAGAAGGGGCCTTCTTGATCTTATCTAAAATAACTGCTCTCACTAAGCATTCCTTATCTTATCTATATTTTATTCAGAGTAAACATTGTTTACTTATTTAACTGTTAATTTTCAGCATATATCTAGTTCCTAGAAAAGGCGCACAGTAGCTTTTCAGTAACTATTTTGGAATGAGTATTTTTTAAAAAAGCAAAGTCACCCAGTGCTCTAGTTATCTGTTGTTGCATTACACAGTATCCCAAAACTCAGAGATTTAAAACAACTGTTTGTTTTGGCTAGGCTCTGCTGAGTGATTTTTCTCTTGGTCTTGCAAGTGGCCACTTGTATAGCTGCAATTAGCTGGCAGATTAGCCTGGGGCTGAACTTAGCTAACCCTCCCTCTCAGTCCCTACATGGCCTCTGCATGGTCTTCTACAACAAGGTAGCTGATTTCAACATGGCAGCAAAGGACTTTCAAGAACAAGTACGTAGAAGCTACCTTCAAGACACAAGCCTGGAACTAGCACAGCTTCACTTCTGCCATATTCTACTGGTCGACACGGCCAGCCCAGAATCTGGAGACCACATGGGAGCATGAGTACCAATAAGAGCGTCCCATGGGGATGGGTCACGAGGAGGTGACCAATGAAATCAACAAACACACTATACAAAGGCTTGGTATATTCGACCCATTGTTACCATGACTATCTGGTAGCTGGAGAGGCAGAAAATCCTCTAAAAGTTTCAACTGTCCTGCAAATTATGGCATCTTTCCCAATGTACAGATGTACGAACAAGAGTAGGAGAAAGCTTATGAATTATGTTAAGTATAGAACTCTTGGCTGCAACTTGATCAAAAAGTAAACACTATATATGGAAATATTTTATTTAGGAATTTTCGTAGCTTTATTTGTTAAAGTGGAATCCTAATGTAATTCTAACCCAGGGAGCACGGTACAGGAGTTCAGTAGGACCCGGGGGCCAGACTGCTTGGGCTCATGTCCTAACTAGGCTGCTTACCAGCTGGTAGCTTTGCACAAGATTGGTCATAATAGTCTGTACATAATGGGTTATTGAGAATGAAGTTTGTAAGTACCTATAAAATATAGGACAATGTCACATAATGACTGATAGGTAAGAATTTCCCATTTCAGGAAAAAAATTGTGAAAATGTGAATTTAATAATATCAGTGGCTGCTTTTATAAATGAGGAGATAAGACTTTTTTTTTTTTTTTACTTACTGAAAGGCAATTGAACTAAATCAAAATAATTGACCAGGATGTTATCTAAACCCTTCCCTCTACCAAGATTTCTCTAATCATTAACTATATAAACATAATTAATGGTCACATTGACTAATCAGGTAGTTCTTTTTAAAAATTTATTTTTACAATTATTTAATCAGAATTTCTTAAGACTTTGAGCTTTATTGCACTTTTTCCCACCTTCCTTAATAACTCCCTTACCCACCCCCCAAACTGCCTCCCCCCAAAAAAAGAAAACTCACAATAATGACTAGTAAGATAAGCAATGACTGTTCAAAGGTTGGGTTTGATTGTGAAGGGCTGAAGGTCACCCATAGCTATGAGTGCCATAGTCCTGAGAGGGCTGGTCCTTGATCTCTGGGACTCAGGTTAAACCCAAGGCTATTCCAGGAATTTTGCTTGCTGTCTGATTAAGATAGACTATTCCAGATGGCACAGCCTCTTCACCTACAAAACAGAGTCCCCAGGCAAGCAGGCTGTGAACAGGGGGCTTGGAGTTAATCCAGTTCTCACTAGAGCATTCTAGGATAAATTCCCAGGCCAAATTCCAGTGACAATTTTAGAAACCATGGATAAGATGGAATCATTACGAAAAAGATTGAAATATCACCTTATGCTTATGTGTCACAGTAACTTTTTAAAGTATTTTCCGTGTTATGTCATGAACAGCTTTAGGCACAGAGTAAGACTAATACAATAACTCTTGCTTCCCTGACCATCAACATTCCAAAGATGAGAGCTCAAAGCAGAAGGTTAATGATAAATTAGAGTATCTGTGGATCCTCAGCCCGGGAGGTCTGTCCAAATCTGAGCGAATTACAAGGAGAACTATGCCTTCCCTGCACTTCTTCAGTCATGCACATGCCAAGTTCTGAGCATTGACAAAGCTTTAATTCTCTTATTTTCTTCTAGTGTTTATTTATTTGTTTAGTAAAACTATAACAATACAGGGGGAAATGGAAGGCATGCATAATCTTACACTCTTAATGCAACTATCTTCATTTCTATATATTTCCTCCCAGACTTCATTCACATGCATGCTGGGTTTCACATAATTACCATCATAGGCCCATGCTTTTTAATTTTACTTTTTCTCCTTTTATAGCAACATTTGCTCATGTTGTTTCATAATCTTCCTAATTATTATGGCTTCATATTTCTGTGAGTTAGAATATGTGTGTTATCATGTGATAATTTACTTAGTCACTTATCTATTAGTAGACATGTAAATTGTTTCCATTAATTTCTTGTTGGTGTTGTTACAAAAGTAGTGACCTTCTCTATGTTTTTATACCTTCTTTTACATTATTTCCATGCTATAAATTCCTAAGAAGATGATTATAGGTTGTGGCAGATTGTACATTCTAAAGATGACCGCAACCATATCTCCTCCAATCTTATTGCTCTTCTGCAATGTGACCTTTACACTCCCCCTGGGTAAGTGCTGTGACCGATTTGACCAATGGTATATGGCAACAGTCACACTGCCCCTGTTTCAGGTAAAACCCTGAATAAGCCTGGTAACACCTATTTCCTGCTTCTACAAAGTACCACTATTCTGAGACCACCATGTTGTGAGAAACTCCAGCCACATGAAGAAGCCCTACCTTCTGAGGCCCCAGGTGACAAGACAATCCCGGGAGAACTGAGACACCAGACATGCCACTTGGAAGTATATCAGCTTGACCTCGCTGCCTGCCATGAAGCCAGGCAGACAAACTGCCCAGTGCGGCCCTCCCTACTTGCAGACCGCACACAAACAAATTGTATTAAGCTGCTGGGTTTTGTGATAGTTAACTTAGTAATAGGTATTTGAAACAAGGGTCAAAAAAGAAAAAATTTCCCAAAATGCTGGCAAAAGCAATTCCAACAGAACTAAACCTGTTCATACCATTTGCAGTATCTTGAAAAATCTATGCTTTTCAAGAGGCAAGCCTTGGAAGGATTTTGCTCTCTGTACTGGTTCTAAGCTTCTTCATTTAAGGGAGAGCAGTAGTATCTGACTCTTTGGAGGGATTTTTATTATTGGCTCTCTTCTGAGAAGGCGACCACTTATGTTGGGAGCCCTCCATGGATTCTTTCATCCTCTTTATCTCTAGTTGGCTTCCTTCTTCCTTCTTGCTCCCCACAACTTTTAAGCCCTGTTCATCTTCACACAAAAGCCGTCTCTACCATTTACCCACTTCAAATGTAAACAGGTGAAGTTCTTTGAACTCACCTGAAGAGAGGAACCTGGGACTGAAATGTAGGACATGGATACTTGCAAGGTACATTGAAGGTAAACGCAAATTTGTGGGGGAGAGAGAAATTTTCCTTTCCCCTTCTAGGTCTAATCTGGTCTAATCATCAAATTAACAGGAGAAAATAGCCAAACTTAATAACATATGTACACACTGGAACCTTATATAGTATATACGAGAGGTTCAGAGGCACAAGGATAAAACGAGATATCGAGATATATACAACATCCTAAGCTAAAGAGGTGAGGCACCTTGGGCTTCAGAGAGGGGAAGGTCATTCATAGGATAAGAAGAGGAAATGTTCAGTAACTAGAAGTTTGTCCTGCCCTACAGATAGATCATAAAAAGTTATTTCTACTGATGACTGTTATGGGCAAAGTTCCAAATGTAAATTCTTTAAGGGAGAGGTAACAATTCTCTTGAATTCACAGGGTTTTGGTTGCCTTCAGCTCAAAATAATTCGCACACCAAAGTGGCACATCCTGGGGGAGGCCTTTCTGAACCCCTTCAATAGATTCATAAATTCATTCCAAAATCTTTTTGTGCACCTCTTTTGTGTGTGTAATATTGATTCTCTCAAGTTGGACAATTGGATTAAGGTGAAGGGGAATTGATCGGCACATGGCACTAAGAATTGACTTCAGCAGAAACCTCACTGGGGGCTCAAACAATGCGAAGGAGAAACGGATTTCTCTGCTTCTTGGCAGACTCTACTCTCTTCTGTGTGCTGGTTGATCTCTGGCTCTGAGTCGTGGGTTGAACCAGCAGCTCCAGCCTCACCTTCTGTTAGGTTCAAGTCCAATGAGAGGGAGAGAAAGCTGGCACACAAGTCCTGGGATCAGGCAGTTGGACCATTGTGGATCTGGCTCCCATTTCCGGGGGCGTGCTGATTGGCTGAGGCTGGGCCACAGGTTCCATCCCTGTGCTGAGTCAGTGCCACCAGTGTGAGAAATACCCCCACTCATCCAAAACTCAAGATACAGACTTGAAGACCAAAAGTACAGCAAAAATGAGGCTTTAATGACGGTCTTGCAAGATTGGGTGTCTGGTGAGCAGGTACACCTCACAGAGATAGAGTGAAGGTTTTATTTCCTAGTGCACAAGTCCCTTTTCCTGGTTCCTCGTTAACTGAGCACTGTGGAAGGTACAATCTTCCCCCTGGTGTCTGAAGATGACGGGCTGTTCCCCTCGCCCTTTGTTTCCTGGGGCTTTGGCTGGAATTCCCCAGCCTTCTGTCCTGCTTCCTCAGAGACCCTCTAACCAACATGTTGTGGTTTGGTTGTTACACCGCCTGTGAACACTGGCCCCCAGTAACTTTCCACTAGTCTTATAGGCTGTACTGTTCTGAAAATAAACAATTAATATTCTCATTCCTTACAACCAGGAAACACAGGACAGAGAAGGAGGAGTCAAGGGAAGTGGAAGGACTCTGTCCAAGGTGTAGCTGCAAACATCACATCTACCTGTCTTCTGCTCCTTTGCAGGCATGCTCTGCATACGTTCCGGTGTCACTGAGAGTCATAGTGCACACACAGCCTTGTGGACCAAATATGCTGCTCACCTCAGTCACTATTTTATCAATAACATTCCCCGCATAAGTGCTATCGTTATATCTGTGGTCCATACTCATCTTTTTCTTTTTTTTTTTTTCTTTTCCTTTGATTTTTCCCCCTGGATGCAAGGATGTTCATTGCTAAGTGCTTTGCTGTTTCTCCTTGGAAGTGCCACAAAATACCCTTCCTGCACTACAAGAAGCAGCCTCTAGGGGCAGGAAGGAGGACGACAGATGAGAAGTGACTTCTTGTCGTCCACTCCTGGGAAAATGCACAATTAGAATCATCCAACATGTAAAGAAAAAGGGCTAGAGCTAGAGTTCCCAATGTGGAGTGACAGTATTTTGAAGTGAAAGGGTCAGATTAGATAACTCACTGCAGTCCTTTCCAGTTAAAGGACTATGATTCATACCCTTTCTTTCAGAACAGGCGGTTTGGGGGTTGTTTTGAAGAAGGGCCAAGGGCACTGACTTAGGAGAGGGGAGCCTTTTTAGAAAAGAGGGAAGGAGCTGGGCAGGGGGTGGGGGTGAGTTGGAGGGAAAGATGCTGCCCCCAGGTCCCAGTTGTCCTTATTGTCACCTGGCTGCAGCTCCTCATTCTCCACGTGACTTTTAAGCATTTCCACAAATCCTCAGAATCAGTTCAAATCATCAGCTTGTCCTTGACAGCTTTCTCCCCTTGCATCTTGACAGAGAAAGTACACCAAGGCTTGAGGGCCCAGAACCTGGCAGGGACATTTAATCAAGTTGTCCTTCTGGGGTGGGGGCAGTCATTGCTCAGGGTCACATTCAGATCCAGGCTGGCTCCCAGGACATAGAGCAAGTTGTAGGAATGACAGGGCCAAAGGCTATGCAAAGGAGATGGGGAAAGGAGGAGAGAGGTATTCTCATGCAGACTGGTTTAGAAAGCCCCAACATTCAAGCAAAGCATTTGCAATTTTTGTTTTTGTTTTTTTTTTTTAAGATTTTCATTCATTATTTTTAGAGAGAGGGGCAGGGAGAGGGGCAGGGTGAGAGGAAGAGAGGGAGAGAAACATCAATGCATGGTTGCCTTTCACCTGCCTCCAGCTATGGACCTGGCTGGAGACCTGGCTTGCAACCTGGTTATGTGCCCTGGCTGGGAATCGAACCAGTGTCCTTTGGGTTAGCAGGCTGATACCAATCCACGGAACCACACCAGCCAGGACTGAGTTTGCTTTTTTTTTTTTTAAGGGAAGCAGAGTAAGCAACGCAGGAAACCGGTTGGCCTTCCTGGGGAGTCAGAGGAACTGGGCAGGAAGGAGAAGCTGGCCAGTGAGCAGCATTTCAGCGCTGAGCCAGCGGCAGGCAGGCACTTGCACCCCAAGAGAGCTAGGCTGTCGGAAGGGAAAAGGTGTTGAGCTGAGGTGTGGAGGGAAAGATGCTGATCCAGAGGGCTGAAGAATCAAATAAGATTTGATTTCAATAAAACTTGTATTGCTAAAAGGAGCTCAGAAAAGGAGCTAATGGGTTGTCATTCATTGCTGGTTTGTCAGATTTTTAAAGACTATTCCAGACCTAGTGTGCTGATGATGCTTCATTTTAAGTTTTATTTCTCCTTGATTCATTCATAAGTCAGAAGAAATGCCAGAGCTATGCCATAAGCCAGTATATTCCCCACAGTCCTGTTTGCCAAGGGAGATACAAACAGGTAAGCCCAGCCCCTTTCCTGTAGGGACCAGCATCTCTGTATAAGAATCCAGAACCTACTCTGGCTGATGTGGCTCACTGGATTGAGTGTCCATTCCCCTGCAAACCAAAGTGTCCCAGGTTTGATTCCCAGTCAGGGCACATACTTGGGTTGCAGGTCAGGTTTCCAGTTGGGGGCCTTCAAGAGGCAACCACATGATGTTCTCTCCCTCTCTTTCTCTCTCCTTTCCTTTATTTAAAAATAAATAAATAAAGTCTTTAAAAAAAAATCCAAAACTTTTCAGGTCATATTAAAGCCCAAATTTCATCCTTTATCTGAAATACAACATTTTGAGAGACAGAAAACATGCAATTTGCAACTTGATAATGTTCAACTTTACCTGAGCCCAGTGAGCCTGGAAAACAGTAACAGGGATTAAGAGCTCCCCCAACCCTTGAGGTTCCTGCAGAGGGTTTACCGTGCAGACCCACCCTGTCCTATTTGATTGAGATAAGACTCACCTTTGTTTACCTGGGACAAGGTTAGATACAGACCCCTTCAAGTCCTTTCTTTGCTTCATAAATTATTAGCTGAACTGCTCCCCCTCTGATCAGTTCCAACAATATGCTGTTAACCAAACTAGGGTTAAATTTCTCTTCCTCCAGGTCCCTGAGCTTTGATCCACTCTGACCTTAGCTGGATCCAGCAAAGCCCTCTGAGAATAGCCGGGCCTCCAGGTCAAACATTCTCTGATCCACTATCTAGCTGAGCTTGTTCATTCCACTCCCACCTCCCCTGTCTGACTCCCTTAGCCTTGTTTATTCTTGTCTATAGGGAAACTCTTTGCCTAACTTTTGCAGGCCTTTAGGTCACAGCATTCTCCTAGGGCAGTGTAATAATTGTTTTGACTGCAAGTCTCTTCTCACTAGGTCTGGAATAGTCTTTAAAAATCTGACAAACCAGCAATGAATGACAACCCATTAGCTCCTTTTCTGAGCTCCTTTTAGCAATACAAGTTTTATTGAAATCAAATCTTATTTGATTCTTCAGCCCTCTGGCTGGGTGTCCAGAGCCCATTGCGGTTTGCCTAGAGAAGGTGACCTCTGACAAATGATAAACAGGGCAGATAGTTTATATGAAATGATTATGCCATAGGCACTGTTATGAATGGTTTACATATGTTATCTCATTTAGTTTTCCTGGTTTCCATAAAAGTTACTTGTTTTGGGCTCTATGTTAGGAATGAGGAAACAGGCACAGAGAAGGTAAGTAACTTATTCAAGGTCACACAACCAGTCAGTGGCAGAGCTGGGATGCAAAGTCAGGTCAGTCAGAGGCCATGCTTGGGAATTTAACCACCATGCCACAGACTTTCCTGAGGTTTGGCTTCTTGGGGGGTGCTCCTTCTGGCAGTTGCTCCTTCCTATCCATGGATAGGAAGCAGGTGAAAAGAGGAAAAAAAAAAAAAAGAGTTTTGGCAACTGTCAGCCGGAAACTGTGACCAAACACAAACCATTTCACAGAACAGCACCGTCTAGTGAGGTCACTGACCACTTGGTATTCGTGCCTTTAGCACAGAAACAGGAAGGCTGTGAACCTCAGAGGTGACCAGGCATTCCCCTCTTCTGGCTAACAACGAGCAACTGCTGCTTCTTGGACAGAGAGTTTGGGCTGGATCCCTTTCCCGCCAGCTCCTCGATAAAAATCAAGATAGTCTCCAAATCACCCCTACTTCCTGACCGCCCCCAATTCAGAGCAATCCTCTCTCTGCCACACCCTTCTCCAAATCGGCTAACACAAACACAAATCCTATTGTAAGCCTCGCCTAGTTTCCTCTTTTCTAGATGCCGCGTAGTTTCCGAGGGTGTAGAGTCACGCTTGCTTTATTTGAACAAGCCGACTGCTGCGCTATCTGGGAAGCACTTCCTGTTAAGACCTCAATTTGATACTTGGCTGTGCGCCACCTGGTGGTTACATCGTATAATAGCAGGAGCTTCTACCTAGGCTGCATTTACTGTCACCCACGAGGTCTGTCCCGAAAGTGTAGAGCCAATGTCAAGGTAATTAAAACACTTTGCGCAGCCGATACTTCCGGGACAGACTTCGTACAGGCACATATTTAGTAGGTAATAGTAAGCATTTTTCTGGATTGATATGTTTCAGATTCATTGTTATCTTCTTTAATCCTTGCAAAGAAGACGAAATTTTTATCTTTACCTTTCAACCTTTTCATCTGGGCCTGAGAGTTAAATGGACATAAGACAGATTAGTAAGAGAAAAGCATCCACATTAATTTAACGTAAGTTTTACGTGACATGAGATTCCTTATAAAGAAGTGAAGACCCAAAGAAGCAGCCAGCCTGAAATGCTTCTATACTAGGTTGAACCAGGACAAGTAATTGCGAGAAAGGCTAGAGGAAGTTAAGAATTATCACGATCTGGTTGTATAAATTCCCTTACCTTCAACTTCCTGCTCTCAACAAGAAGGTTGCTTTCCTCTTGGGATAGGAAGGGCATCTTCCATATGGGATGTGTATCTCCTGCTTTTTAGGAAGAGAAAGGGGAGAGTCGGAACATTGTTCTTGCACCTGCTGTGTGTTTCGTGCCTTTAGTTCAAACTAATCCTTAGGCTAAAGTGGCCTATGTTGGGGCGGCATATTCTGCCGCACACCCACTTCCTCTTCACAACACTTTTGAGGCTGGTGCCATTATTAATCCATTTACAGAGGAGGAGCTGGAGTCACAGAGAAGGTGACCAACTAGTGGAAGTGGCGCCCCTGGTTAAATAAGAAAGCCAGATTTGGAACCCAAGCTGTACGCTGTCCCAAACTCTCCATCACGGTGTTGCACTGCCTCCCTGCGGCAAACGCAGTGTCACCCCCGCTGCTCTCGGGTTTGCTGACCACCGGGGCTGAGTGAATGAACCACACGCACATTCTGTGCGGCAGCCCGGGCTCAGCCCACGGCTACTTAGGGCAATCCACGCACAAGACCGGCTGCTAGCCTGACAAGTGTAGCCAGTCTCAGCCTTTCTGCCTTGGCAAAACCTGGAGTGGATTTCTCAAAGGCACCGCAAGATTAATTTAACTGTCTTAAGTCTTAATTTGTCATCTGGGTAAAATTAAATCCAGAACTATTCTATCACAGTCGCTTCCTTGACATATCTCTAACCCCTAAATGGATTCTCCAAATTCTGTTTCAATTCATCAAGAGTGAGTTGATTTGTCTTTGGATCTCATTTTATACCCCCACCCCCACCCCTTGCTTTCATCTGTGTAATGAGAATAATACTGAGGAAAATCCTGGTCCTATTCCTTCAGAAAAATGTGAGGATTATATCAGAGGACATAAAAGTGAAAACACTTTATAAACTGGGAAGCAGTTGACATCAGCGTCTCTGACTTGTGTCCCATGCATTTCTCTGTGGGTTGTGAGGGTGGATGAAGTGGCTCTTCACATTAATTAAGAAACAATGAAAGTGCCTAGACATGACTAATTATTTCTAAGTAACATGCAACCAACACAGAGTCTTCCTCTGTAACTCTTTCTCTTTAACCTCTTTTTTTTGTTTGTTTGTTTTGTTATCTTCACCCAAGGGCATTTTTTTAAAAAATGGATTTTAGAGAGAGAGGAGGGGGTAGGGAGAGAAACATCAATGCAAAAGGGAAACATTGATTGGTTCCCTCCTATAATCGCCTGGACCCACCATTTAGGTATGTACCCTGACTGGAAATCAAACCCACAACTTCTCAGCCATCCCAGCCAGGGCTTCCTCCTCTGTTACCTCTTGCTATGAATGTCTGTTTGCAACATCCTAAAGGTAGAATGCTACCCTCCTCTACTAATATAAATGTATTCCATTCTAGGGAATACGGAGCAATGAAGAACAAGTCATTTACATATCTATTCAAAGAATAAAAATGGAAATACTCATTCCAGCCCTATTAAATATTGAAATAATTACATTTATTGCACTTTCCATATACATTAGCTTTTCTCGTCTTAAAGGTGAAGAAAATGCCTGCCACCTTCTTCCTTCTCAGAGATGTCGTGAGTTGGAGATGATATAGGACACATTTTATCTCAATATATAGATTTAAGATATTTTTATATAAAGAGGGTTGTCCCAAAAGTATCAAGCCAACATCAATATAATTAAAACAGTTGGTTCAGCCTGTCCTTTAGGGACAGACCTCGAATGTGTTTCCCTTTAAGGCCCACGTTGGTGAAGTGAGCAGGGCATTGGATAGCAACGGGAGTCAGGAGTGAAGCATGGGTGGGCAGTATGAAAAGCAGGGGAGTGAGCGGGAAAAGTGTGAGGAGAAACAGCTGAGAGCATGACAGGGAAGCAGCATTCAGAGTTCGGGGGTCTTGGAAAGTAAGTAGAAACTAGTTAATATTGGGAAGAGGGTGAAAGGCAAAGAAAGGGCTCTTTCAAGTCAGCCTCAGCAGGCAGAGGCCCGATAATCAATGAGAGTGAGCTCGCAAACAGGTTACTACTGGTGGTCCTAAGGCAAGAATTACTGCATTTGCCCTGACTTGTTCTGTCTGTGCTGAAATTGCCTTCCACGTTTTGCTGACACATGGAGCTGAAGGTTAACAGCAGCACTTGGGGAGGAGGGGTCACCAGCTAATCAGTCAGTGTTGATTGCAGCTGTTCTGTGTTATAAGCGTGTATTCATGGCCCCATCTGCTGCTAACAGTGAGTCATCTTGCAGATAAAATAAACAACACGTTTCTATATGTGGTCTACCTTGTGCAAATCCTATGAGTGGTGTTACAAGAAATAACACATTTGGGGAACAAGATAAATGCTCAAGTTGGCAATTTCCATTATGTGGTTTCTGGGAATGCTGTTAACCTTACTGGTATATCTGAAAGTCACATTATTCAAACACTACTGATGCATGTTCATTCGTGGCTCCTTAGTGTTTGAATATTCTCTATAGGCTACAGTAATACTACCAAACTTAATATTTATTAACCATTCAACAAATCTACGTCAGATATTCATAACAATGAGTAAAGAGTAGGAAGAATGCTGGCAGTATTTTAAAAACTTACTGTTTCTAGAAGTCTGATTTTTCATTTCTGAATCCCAAAGATTATTATCTGTCAGGAATTTGGGAACATTAGTTGAATGTTCTTTGTGGTGTATGGGACAGTTAAGACTTTGCAGCTGTGGAGAAGCAAGACCCTACAAGGGGTTGTAGGTTCTAACTGGAACATACTCTGAAGTCTCAGGGAGGGAATGGTAGGGAGAGGTCATGTTCTTCCATCTATGGAGAGTGGTTTATAATTAGAATAGTTCTTCTAGTGAAATCGTACAGAGATTAAAATACTTATGTAGGTTAAACTGTATTTGATAATGTCATAAGGATGTGGAAGTTTTATTTCATTTCTCCCTGTTATTAGAAATTTTACGGAATACAAAAAAGTGGGGTTAAAGTGGAAAGATTTAGAGAAATAAATAATAATGAACGATTGAGGCACAGCCGGGTTTTTTTGTTCGACGAATCCATCTCATTTTCCTTTGGGGCTCAGAGGAAGACATTGCCCAGCACTCAGCTGCACGAAACACCTGTATCTTTCAGGCTGACCTTCTCTCCAGCTGCACAGCTGGAAGTGAAGGTTCCAAGATTCTGAACACCTATCATAGGAAGAACTCCAATCCCTGAATTTACTGCTTAGAGAATAGCTACCCTGGAGAACCCTCAGACTAGGAACATCAGCATGAACCCCAAACAAAACTTTCTAATGTTATGACACTGAGAGCTCAGGATCTGTTTGTTACCCGGCATAGCCTATCCGATCTTAATAGCCTGCTACTACCCTTTTATTCTTCTTGGAGTGCGGGATCATATCCACCTGGGGGAACCCCATGTGAGATACATAGTGTGGTGACTATAAATAAGGCATAATCATATTGCAGTATATACAAGACATTACAGGAAACTGTATCCCTCAACTTGGAAATAATGTAGCCACCGAGAAATCAACCAATAAAACCCACATTTAATAGCATAGCGTAGGCTGCTGTCTGTTGAAATGACCGCAAGAACCCAAGAGCTCTTTTCATTAAACCATGAGGCTCCATCATTACGCCCACGCCCGATTTCTTCATTAGGATTTAACAGATTGCAATTTATTGTTCTTTGCATCAATCTCTCGGGAATTTGGTAGTGTAAGGCTCAATCGTCGAGGAATTAGTATAAACGACCCATGAACACAGACAACAGAGTGAGGAATGATTGTATATGTGTGTGTGTGTGGGGGGGGTGGAAAACAATGGGGGAAAATTGGGACAACTGTAATAGAACAACAATAAAAAAAGAAATAAAAAAATAAAATAAAAGGATCATCATGCTCTGCCAAAGTGGGTGTTTGGACTGGGATGAAAAGGATGAGTCCCTGGAATGTGCTGTGTTTCTGCTTCCCAGGAAGACTTTCTGAAACCTTCCTTGGCTTAGCAGCCCAACATGTAGCCCAGTTGTCCCTTCCGCTGTGGTTTACAGTAATTCAGAACTTTAAAAAAGAGATCCTTAGCCAGAGGAAACAGCTGACAGGGAAAAGCGAACAGCTGAACCCCAGGGGAGGAGGCCCTCCAGCCCTACCTTTCTCCCCATTTTCCTGATGAAGTGTTTGGCTTAGTCCAGAACGTGACCCCTGTCTTGCCATAATAGCACCTACGCAGATAAATGTAAGTGAGGCTGTTTAATTTAGATTTTGTGTTTCGGAGTACAGAGAGACAAGATGATCTACTTCAGCTGATAAAGCTCCTCGGGCCAAGTCAGAACTGGAATAATTCTGAGAGAATAGAGACGTGAATCTATTACCCTCAAGACTGTAGGTAAAATTATGTACACAAGGTGCCCTGATCGGTGTGACTTGGTTGACAGGTGTCTTCCCGCAAAGCGAAAGGTCCCCAGTTTGATTCCAGATGAGGGCGCATGCCTGGGTTGCAGGTACCCTCCCTGGCAGGACCTGTAGGAGAGGCAGGTCCTCTCCCTTTCTTTTTTCCTTCCTTCCCCTCTCTCTAAAAATAAGTAAATAGAAGTGTTTTATAAAACAAAAAATGTAAAGCATGTATACAAGGTATGTTAATAACACAGCAAAAACCGAATTACATCCTGAATCTCCGGCAGTGTCTAGGTTACACATACTAATTTGCAAATGTCCTAGATGAATGAACGCTGAATGAATGCGTTGAACTGCCTCTTGTTTTTTGATTTCAACTGTTGAAATCAGCCACCCCCCACTTTTGTGAGCTTATGGTGCCCCCTGCTGGCTAACAGCGGGAACCACTGGTTACTTGCCTCCTGGCTTTGATTTTCTTCACGTCTTGAAAATCGAAAGAAAAAAAGTTAGATTTATGTACTCTGTATGAATTTACATGTCATGGGAGTTTTCATTCCTAGAGAACCAAAGTTGATTACCAAATTCTAATTTTGTTTCACAATCTTCAAATACATATTTCTAATAGTTGGCACATAGTCTTTCCTTTTCCTTTTCCTTTTCCTTCTTCACAGACTTTCCACTGAGACTTGGGAGGTTTCCTGTTGAGAGCCATCATCATCTCAATTGTAGTCTATTAATGTGGTTTACATGCTCTCTTTCTTAAAAAATATTCTATCATTTTTTAATTAAAATAAAGGAAAACAGGGTAAAGTATTAATCATATGGGCAAACAGTGCTGAACAAAAATTACCCACTGGCACGTTGCTGGTACCAACGTCTACCATGAAAAAGAGCAAGTTTGCAACACGCGGTGGTTGAAAATGCGAAGATCAAAGGCTGTTATAAAATACTTCTTTTCCTTTCAGAAACTCTACCCTGCCCTTATTTCTTTTTTTTTTTTTAAAGATTTTATTTCTTTTAGTTTTAGAAAGAGGGGGAAGGGAGAGGGGCAGAGAGGGAGAGAGACATCAACGTATGGTTGCATTTCACCTGCCTCCAGCCACAGATCTGACTGGAGACCTGGTTTGCAACCTGGTTATGTGCCCTGGCTGGGGAATCAAACCTGCGACCTTTGGGTTCGCAGGCCGGCGCCTTAACCACTGTGCTACCAGCCAGGGCCTTGCCCTTATTTCTTAAAGATGAGCTAATTCCATTCCAGAGAGTTTCCCCCTCCCATGTGTATACACATCATTTTAAGGAAAATATATCTTCCTTTTGTCCTCTTCTGCCTCTGAATTTTAATTGCATGTAGAAGTGCAAAGCCATTTTTAATAGTGGCTGGGAAAAAGTCATGGAAGTCCTGAGTGAAATATAACTTTCAAAAAAAATTAATGTCAACTTCTAAAACCTTTCAAGAAATTAGATGCTTCTCTTAATTTTATTGTAAATTTTCATATTGCTTTTCATCCATTTTAAAATCTACTCTGTTTTTCAACTGTCAATTTCAAGATAAGTGAAAATCTACGGATGAGATTTTTAAAAAAAGTTTTATTGTTGTTGTATTACATCCACCCCCTTTTTTCTCCCCTCTGTCCCCCTCCCCACCCACCCATTCCCCACAAAGTCAATCCCACCTGTTGTCCATGTCCATGGTTCCTGATGAGATTTTTAACTACTATGCCATTTATTTTCTGTATTGCAATAGAATGGCCTTAAATTTGTTTTTAAGCTGCAAATATGCAAGTCTTAAGTGATAACACACCTTAAAGAGACATTTGTGTGATGACCTGGGAAACAAGCATCATCTATTACAATGTCTCTGCGTAAAGATACAACCTAACCTCCCACCAAAACAAGAGGAAAAACAGCCTAAAAAATAATGAACAGATAGGGATCTCCTGTGCTATTTTCATAAAAATCCTTGCTGATTTGACTCATGAAGGGACATAATATTTACTGATTGTTTAAATAACAATAATTGATATTATAAACATTCATTGAATGCTTTCTACATTCCAGGCCCTGCTGTAAGAAGCTGTACTCATGGCTTCATGACACAAGTACCTCTGGTTGCCTCATTTTACAGACCTGGACCCTGAAGCACAGAGAGGTTATGCCACTTAATTAAGCCTATAGAGTATTATAAGGTAGAACCGTTTTAATTTAGAACCACTGTGCTCTGCTGTTTTACAGAATTTATTTTGTAACATAGGCATGTTTTGAACTCTCAGTAAACTATTGAGATTCATATTGAAGCTCTTCGAAAGGAGGCGTCAAGTGTTAGGAGGCGCCAAGTCTTACTCATTTTTGTTTCTCCTACCGTGTCAGTTCCCAGCGGATTCTCGATAGAGTCATTGACAAGTGAGCTAACTGGGGATACCTGTCTCTAATGGTGATTATTGTCCATCATACACAAGGTTTCTATGTTCCCAATATGCCCTGCTGGACATTCCTTAGCAACTGTGAGAAATATCAGCATCATAAATGTTCATGTCATCAAAGGAGCTGGCTTGGAGAACTGGCGCAGGGCAGCCCTCCAGCGGACGGGCTGCTGGCTGGGAGGGAGACAGTCAGCAAAGCCTGGAGCAGAGGTTGGCCAGGTCAAGGGTGGGCCTTACACCTGAGGCACCTTCCTTGTCCTGGTCCCACCCACTCAACCAGCAGCCTCCCACTGCAAAGAATAAGGTGGGACCAGGGATGCTGTGCATGATGTGAGCTCTTGCTAAGATAGCACACCCCAAAAGGGGGGGTTTCCCTTTCCTTGGGGTCTTTCGCTACAGGTGGGGGTGGGAGCAGGTGTAGAGGGAGATCCTGGATGTTGTTTCTAATGGGTGGGGGTCAGCTCCTGTCCTCCCTGGCGCTCTGCTAGCGTTCAGGGCAGTGTCTGTGGCAGCCAGCAGCCCCCAAGCAGACTGGTAGGAGAGCAATTTTGCTGTAACTGGAGCGACTGACGGAAAGGACAATGGAGAGATAAAGGGCAGAGGACACATTATAGATGGGAGTCTTGAGTGAGATGAACCTGTGTCAGCATCCAGGCTCTGCGACTGCCAGGCCTGTGTGGATTTAGGCAAGTTAGTTACATAGTCTGTTGGCCTCCGTTTCTATGTACTCCATTAAAGCTGAGAAGAAGAATCTACCTCACAAGGTTGTTGCGAGATGTAAATGAGATCATATGAATAAAGATCCTGCCATACAGTGACACTTGATAAATTTGTTTTATTTCCCCCTGAATTCCCTTTCTGTACTTCTGGCATATGAAAAACTGATTTGGTCGAAGTAGGCTGAGTGCAGGAGGGGAAAATAGACTAAGCACTCCTGGGTGACATTTCTATATGGAGGAAGATTTTTTTTTTTAATTTTAAAGATTTTATTTATTATTTTTAGAGAGAGGAGAAGGGAGAGAGGCAGCAAGGGAGAGAGACATCCATGTATGGTTGCCTTTCACCTGCCTCCAGCTACAGACCTGGCTGGAGACCTGGCTTGCAACCTGGTTATGTGCCCTAGCTTGGAATCGAACCAGCGACCTTTGGGTTCGCAGGCCAGCACCTATCCACTCTGCTAACAGCCAGGTCTCTGGAGAAAGATCTTTGCCTCTGCAAATAAAAGCATCACTTAGTATCTTGAAGATATTCGTGATATTTTTCTTGATGTTCTTTTAGCTCCTGAGGGTCAGTATGGGCTGAGGGTTAGGGACAGACTTTGTGAAATGCTGCCCATGCTTCCCATCTCTCAAGAAGCAGATATGATTCAACAGACAGGAGTCTGGCGATCTTCAGATGTTGTAGAGAAAATTGGGCACTGGTATGGATGCCATTACTATTTCTTTTCCTTTCTAGAACTGAGGTTGAACAGGTTGCTGTGCCAGTTAAATGAAATATTTTATGTAAAGGATGTGAAACGTAGTACAGTCATGTGCCATTTAATGGTATTTTTGTCAACAATGACCACATATACAACTGTGGTCCCCTAAAATTCTAATGGACCTGAAGATTTTCTATTATCTACTGACACTTTAGCTGTCATAATGACCTAAGTGCAACAGAAGTCTCGGAGCTATTAATGTAAGAATAAACCTGCAAACCCAAAGGTCGCTGGTTCGATTCCCAGCCAGGGCACATAACCATGTTGCAAGCCAGGTCTCCAGCCAGGTCTCTAGCCAGGTCTGTAGCTGGAGGCAGGTGAAAGGCAACCATACATTGATGCTTTTCTCCCTTTCTTCTTCCCTCCCTGCCCTTCTCTCTGAAAATAATGAATAAGACCTTTTTTAAAAGTTAAAAAAAAAAAAAAGAATATAAAGAAAGAAATACTTTTGGACTGTTGTATGTGTGTTTTAAGCTAAGTGTATTATAAAAGAGTTGAAAAGTTAAAAAGCATGGAAACCGCCCAGAGGGTTGCCGGTTCGATTTCCAGTTGGGTCACCTGCCTGGATTTCAGGCCGGGTCCCCAGAGGGGGGCACGTGAGAGGCAGCCAGTTGATGAACCTCTTGCACATCAAATTTCCCTTCCTCCTTTCCCATCTCTCTCAAGGTAAATAAATAAAATCTTTTTATTTAAGCGTGGAAATCTTCATCATAAAGTAAAAAAGTTACTAGAAGCTAAGGTTAACCTATTATTGGAGAAAGAAAAATATTTCTTGCAACATTTAGCGTGGCCTCAGTTGATCACATTTCTAATGTCTATGGTTGCGGACAGTCTGTCTGTCACACTCTCTCACCTTCGCATTCGCTCTCCACCCACCGACTCCCCCAGGGCAACTTCCAGTTCTGCAAGCTCCGTCCATTCCTTCATGTTAAGTGCCCTCTACAGGTTTACCATTTTTTATCTTTTATACTACAGTACTTCTACTATATCTTTTCTATGTTTAGAGACATAAGTACTTACCATTGTGTTACAATTGCCTACGGTATTCAGAGCAGTGACATGCTGTAGATTTGTCACCCAGGAGCAGCAGTCTCTGAAGTACAGACTAGGTGTGCAATAGGCCACACTACCTGGTTTCCCTAAGTGCGCTGGCCGATGTTGGCACAAGGATGAAGTTGCCTAAGAGTGTATTTCTCAGGATGTATCCCTGTCGCTAAGTAGCACTTGACTGTACATAGATGATGTCAGGTCATGATGGCATTGTCACTATTAACAATGGCCAATGATCGACTCAGGGATCAAAATCTATCTGATGGAGACAGAGAAAGTTGGTGAGAATAGCTGAGCTATCTTTCCATCTTTTTATATTGCATAATAAAATCCATAGTAGTTTGAGCTGGAAAATGCTTTTCTTTTTCCCTCTCAATACTCCTTACTTGGCGTACTTTATTTTCAAAGGCCATTCCCATGTTGGCAGCCGCTGAACTGCTGTTTTAATTTTGGTCCTCCTCTGATCACCCATCTATGGTGACTCCCAATTAAAATTCCCAGTGAAATCCAAGCTCCTAAACCTGGCAATCAAGACTTCTACCAGCTGGTCCCACCCTGGCTTTCTTCCACTCCCTGGCACCTGTGAATGCCCCCCTCCAGCCAGACTGGATCCTTTTATTTCTTCCAGAATAAATTTGTAAATTGTTGCATTTCTCCCTGTGCTTGAAACATCTGACATTTCTTTCTCCTTTCTCATCACCCAATCTAAATCCTTTAAAGCTAAGGGATTATAACCTGGTCTTTACATGCACGGCTATGGAAACAGACTTGCCTGGGTTTGTTACCCTAGCTCCAGTGCAAATTATTTAAGAGATCTCAGTTTCTTTACCTATAAAACAGAAGGCATTCTAGCACCTACATTTGAGACTTATTTTGAAGCTTAAAAGAGGCAATTTATGTAAAGTACTTAGACCAGTACCTAGAGGGAAGTAGGTGACCAATGTTAGCTGTTACTGTCCATGTGGCCTTCTTGGACCTGAGCCTTTTCTGGCTACCCAGTTCTGCAATAACGAGTTCTTCTAAATCCATGTGTTGGTTGTCTGTCATCTATTCATTCATTCCACAAATATCTGTTGCATGCCTGTTATGTGCCCACAATGTTCCATAAACAAAACAAAGTCCCTGTGCTCATGGAGCTTACGTTCTAGCAGTGGGGGAGACAGGGAGTGAACAGTGAAACAAGTGAGAGGTATGCTAGGTCTATCAGCTACCAATAAGTGTGATTAAAAAAATTAGGCAGGGGAGGGGCATTGTGGTGATGCCGTGAAAGGGGTCAAAGAGAGTCAACTGACCAAAGATGATCGATCTTACACAACAACGTTTCTTTCCCTCTCTATCTCCCCGCTTCCCCTTTCTCTAAAAGTAAATAAATAAAATCTAAAAGAAAAAAAGTGTTAAGGATGAGATAATACGGTAGTGAGGGTCCTGAAGGTCATGATAATGAATTCTGCTTTTTCCTGAGAGGAAAGTGGTTTGTACAGATGTGCTGTTCCTCACCCCCTCCCAGTACTATCTCCACCAATTGACCTCTGTACCTTTAGCTTCTCCCTCTCTCTCTCTCTCTCTTAGTTTTTAAAATACTTTTCCTCAATGTAAAGCAAATTGAAGTATCATTCAGGATTTAAGGATCTTGTCTTTTGGTTTGTATCCCTTATCCAGTGATCGCACTATTTTCACCAACCATGGCCACAGGAAGCTCCTTGAAAAGACAGGTTCTGTGCTTTCTCTTCCTGCAGCTCCGCTGAGACTGACCTGGTCAAGGTCACCTTTAGACCCTAACACATTTCTCTCCCTTGGCCTCTGTATAGCATTTGGAATTTTTTTTTTTTAGCATTTGGAATTTTTGACTCTCCTTTTCCTTAGTTTCTAGGACACACAACTCTTTGACATTTTCTTTCCACTTCTCTGCCCTTCCATTTCCAGTCCTATATCAGTTAGGATGGGTCAGCTGCTCAGTGACATCACTCAGGGTCCAGGCTTTCAGGCATGGTTCAGTGGTCCCTCCTTCTGGGTTACTAGGTGATGCTGAAACCCCTGGTGGGTAATACTTGGGCCCACCAGGGCAGTGTCCCATACACCTCATGTCATTTTGTCAGCAAGGCCTTCCCTGACCGCTCTATAAAATAATATTGTACCTCAACCCGTTTTTCTCTTCTCCTCTTACTGTGACTTTTCTTCCTAGAAATTATCAACAGCTGGCATATGTCTATTTCTTTATTATCTGTAAAGTAGGCTTCATGAGGGCAAGGATTTTGTTTCTTTTTTAAAATTGATTTTAGCAAGAAACATCAATTTGTTGTTCCATCCATTAATGCAATTTATGGACTCATTGGTTACTTCTTCTTCTTTTTTTTTTCCCAAAGATTTTATTTCATTATTTTTAGAAAGAGGGGGAAGGGAGAGAGGCAGAGAGGGAGAGAGACATCAATGTATGGTTGTGGTTCACCTGCCTCCAGCCACAGACCTGACTGGAGACCTGCTTTGCAACCTGGTTATGTGCCCTGGCTGGGGAATCGAACCTGCGGCGCCTTAACCACTGTGCTACCAGCCAGGGCCTTCTTTTTTTTTTTTTTTTAAGATTTTATTTATTATCTTTAGAGAGAGGGGAAGGAAGAGAGTCATTAATGTGTGGTTGCCTTTCACCTGTCTCCAGCTACAGACTTGGCTGGAGACCTGTCTGGAGACCTGGCTGGAGGCCTGGTTATGTGTCCTGGTTTAGAACCAGCAACCTTTGGGTTTGCAGGCCAGTGCCTTATCCACTCTGCTACCAGCCAGGGCCCCATTGGTTGCTTCTTATATGTACCCTGACCAGGGATCAAATCCACAACTTTGACAGAGTGGGACTACGCTCTAGCCACCTGAGCTGTTTGGCCAGGGGCAGATTCTGTTCTTAACCGTATCCGCACAGGAGTGCCACCTGGTGGGCAATCAGTCACTGTTTCCTGAAAGGACAAATGAATCTCATTTTCCAGCCCTGGGTCACATGGGACCCCATCATTGGCAAAGGGGTCCCAATGGCTCTTAGGCAGACCATGCTGTCTCCCTAGATCTTAATCTTGACCTCTGTAAACAACAAAGCCTTTGGCCAGGGACAAGTCCCTTTTGACTTCAAGATTGGAAACAGGGAACAAGAACTTTTTTTTTTTTTGTATTGAAAATTAAAAACAATTTCACTTTTAATGTTTCATTGGTAATACTACATTTATTTAAACAAAAATGATGGCTTTAGAATTCAACTCTCTTGTTGGCTGTTCTAGAACTTCTTTGTGTGTGGTTTCTGTCAGGATGCAGGGGCAGCTAACATGGAAATAGCACATACCTTTGGACTTTAGTTAAAACTATAACAGTCAATGCTTACACACCTAACTTAGCTGGAATGTGATAATGAAACCGGCCAGGAAACTTTTAGGAATGAGTTAATGAAGTTAGCTTGTTGGGGTATCCCTGAGGAGATGGTAATAAAGCAAACGGCCCATCTGATAGACCCATTTAGCTCTTCCTTGCTAAGTGGATTTTTGTCAATGAGCTTATTTTCCTTCGAGGTAAGCATCTGTGAAACTGCCTGTAGCCACTAAAACAAAACCCAACCCAGTGATGTCAGGTTGAAGACGATTTCTCTAAAATCTCTTCCCTTGCCACTCCCCATTTTCCCTGTTCCCCATTTTCCTTCTTCCAATAATCACTGTAATGGCTTGACTCCACAGTGGTCTCTGGGTGTGATTTCTCCAAGCAAGGCTGCTCTGACAATTTCCTGTCAGTCATCTAGGTAAAGAATTCCTAATCCCATTTTTATCTTTATGATGAACAAAGAAATCTGTAATTTTCTGAGTGTTTTTTTTCCTCTGGGGCAACAGTAAATTCTTCAAATAAGTTTCATAATTCTCTAGTGAAAAAAAATAATATGTGAAAATAAATATGAACAAATAAGCTATGTATTCAGGCTTTGCTATAGATAGCAAGGGAATCAGCCAGCATCACTTACATTGGGCAGAGACTCAAAGGAGAGTTGGAAGTGTCCAGGTGTGCAATGATTAGAGGTGGAAGCCTCCAGGTGTGCTGTGATTGGAGGTGGAAGCGTCCAGGTGTGCTGTGATTGGAGGTGGAAGCATCCAGGTGTGCTGTGATTGGAGGTTTCTAGTATGGAAAGCAGGAGGTGTACTAACTAGAAGTAGGGTGTCTTATTAGGTTCTTTGGAGAGCATATCTTGCTTTCTCTGCTTGGTCCTGAGTTGAAAGTGGAGCAAAATTAGGGAAGCTGGCAGTCATTGACCTAATCTGAGTGCTTTAGGGAATTGCTGCAGTTTGTGGTTTGGTTTCTGAGACTGATTGCTGCAAACATTGCCATTCAGAGGTCTATTGTGATACATGCTGGTTATTGTTTGTGCAATCAGTCTCTCAATATGAAATTGTCATATTTGTGTTTCTAAGAATAATTTTTATCTGTCACAAGCCCCATTTAGGATATATTTTGAAGCATGGAAAAAATATTCTAGAACGAGCCTATTCTAAAGAAATTTTCCTTTTAAAAGATACAAGAAGTCATGCCTATTGAAGACCAAGTTTCTGATCAAACATCACCTCAATTATCTACTCACAATCTGATCAGCTTGTATGGTGGGTGGACAATAAGATGAATTCTGGCTATTGAAGAGCCTTTCTATTAATAATGCACCTAGGTGGACCAACTCCCAAATTTAGGACTTAATAAGTCTTCTATGGCTTATTAATCAGATAATTTGTTATGTAATTAATTAGTTAATTAATTCCCATGTAGATAAGAACAGATAAGAAATGAACATGTGTTAAGGATTTTTTAAAGACTCATTAGTGAGAAGCCCGGGCTGGGTAGTGTCAGGACACAGAGGCAGCCAGGTTGGAAGGTGCTAATGAACCTGATGGGAACTATAAGATGCGTGGAATCCAACTGAGATAAGCACTTGTCACACTTGTGATCTGTGTTGATGGTGACAAGGGACAATGTACTAATCAGATAGCTGATGCCACACCTGCTGCATTTTGCAAGTTAAAAAACCTATGGACAGACTGACAGACAGACAGACATCCCTGGGGGGACTCGTGCAGGACTCCTACAGGCCTGGGAGGGCTGGGAGTGCTCCATGGGCCCTCAGGTGATCTGGGGGCGCTTCTCCCTTAACCCCCAACAAACCCCTTACTGGCTCCCATACTGGTCTCCTTCCCCCTCAATCGCCAATAAACCCGTTGCCTGCTCCCATATTGGTCTCCAGACGATCTCTCACGGCAAGGCTGCTCCGACAGGTGGTCAGTTGGTTAGAGCATTGTCCCTATTTGCCCATGTTGTGGGTTCACTGTCCAGCCAAGGCACACACAGGAAGCAGCCAGTGAACGCATAAATGAGTGGAACACGTTGATGTTTCTCTCTCTCACTAAATTTAAAAAAAAAATGTTTATTAACCTTATTAATGAGGAAACTGGTATTAATGGAAAACCAAAGTGGAGGCCACAGTTTGGTATACCCTTAGCCAATCATCCACAGTCACATAACCAAAACTTCGACTGTTGTGATTTTCCCAAAAAGCTCATTCTGACCTTCCACAAAAAATCTTTAGCTTTCTTCAAGTCAGCATGACTACGCAGATTCCTAGCCTGTCATCCCCAAAGGAGGAAGCTTGTGTAATGCTGTTAAGGTATAGGGGACCTGCCCTGAGGAGGTTTGCCTAGGGCCAGCCCATAGTGGGTAGGTTTTGACTTTCTGCGGGAGAGATTTCACAACACGAATCCAGGTGTCTATCAGGGTATATTTATTAAAGCTGGGGACAGTGAAACAAGGATGTGTTCAGCATAGACGAAGTAACAGCCTAGGCGGGGCTGCCTTGGCTCACTGGGAAGTCAGAGAAAAGGGGACTTTGGGGACAGGTTCAGATTAGCCTGGGACAAGTGACTAGCTGCCCATTGCCTTAGCGTTTAGAAGATCTGTGCCTGTGGAGAAAGAATTGGAGGAAGATGAAGGGAATGGCACCATCTTCTCCCCAGAGGCGGAGAGCAATCGCTGAGACTTTTATCTCTCTGTTATGGGCAGGAATCTTAGGAGAGGTCTCAGGGGTAGGTTGCAGCAAAATAATCATCAGTTCTTCAGGTGTGCTCTTTTAGGGTCAAGGTCTCCGCTGACTGGTATTGTAGGTGGTTCTGGCGCTGTCCACCTGGTTTAGCTGCTTTTCTGGGCCTGGAGCTGAAATACAACTGCGGACTGCTTGTTATTATCCCCTGGGTGGGAAGGTTACCCTAGGGGCAAGGTCTTTGTTTTCCCAGTTTTGCCTCTTGCCAAGCATTCAGGGCTTTCTGCCCTGGTGACCAGTTGCACCAGGCTGCAAATTGCTTGACCATTGTGTTCAGCTATCTGTCTTAGATTACTTATTCCACTTGCCAAGGACTGTTCCTAGCTTCTCCTATTCTGTCTCAGTGCTACCACTCTAAGAGGAATGTGAGTGTCTAGTAACCAATCACAATGGAAAACAATGAACTTCCTCATTCATGCTTCATAAACTGAGCTGTGATTGCTGAAAGATAAACTTCGTACTGCTTTTGGTTAAGTCTCCCAGTTTGTGAAATGTGTTTCTTCATCAATAGAACATTTATACCAAGTTAAGCTTTCTGAATTTTCTTTTGATACTGGTAAATTGGTACAACCAGTCCACAGAAGATGCCAACAGGTTCATTTCTAGATCAGGAAGATTGAAATAAATAGGTAAATGGAGGCAAAAGGAGCTTCTTTTTCTACAGAGCAGAAGAGAAAGCCTTGGACAGGACAGAATTTGCATGTCAACAGTTAGGATTTATTTAGGAATGGGATTAGCTAGCTACAACTTCCCAAATTGTAAAATAGTTCCCAGGGAATCAGAATGGGAGGGTCCAGAGGGTGACTATTAAACAATGCATAGTTCTCCACTGAAGCGTGCACTTGTCAGTCATTACACTTGAAGAATTCTGAGCATATTAAGTGCTCGTGGAGAAAAGAAAAGCCCAAGAATAACTCCAACCATAAACTTTATGAAAAGTTCTCACATTTCTTTTCTCCTCAAGCTGTAAAAGAAGGACAATCTTGCCCTGGCTGGTAGCACAGTGGATAAGGCGCCGGCCTGCAAACCCAAAGGTCACAGGTTCGATTCCCCAGCCAGGGCACATAACAAGGTTGCAAACCAGGTCTCCAGTCAGGTCTGTGGCTGGAGGCAGGTGAAAAGCAACCATACATTGATGTATCTCTCCCTCTCTGCCTCCCTCCCTTCCCCTCTTTCTAAAAATAATTAAATAAAATCTTTAAAAAAAAAAAAAAAGAAGAAGGACAATCTTTGAATGCGCCACACAGCCCTAAGGGAATAAAATTATTTTGGAAAATGATAAACAATTTTTAGTGAAGTATTATGGTAAGCCCCTTTTAAAAAATTAATCAATTTATTTTTAGAGAGAGGGGAAAGGAGGGAGAAAGAGGGGGAGACAAAAGAGAGAAAAATCAATCAGCTGCCCTCAGGACATGCCCCAGCTGGGACCGAACTGCAACCTAAACATGTGTCCTGACTGGGAATTGAACCAATGATGTCATGCTTTGCCGGACGACATCCAACCAACTGAGCCACACTGACCTGAGCAAGTTTTTTCATTTTAGTTTTTAATGTTTCAATTATACTTGCCATTCATTATTATATTTGCTTCAGGTGTACAAAATAGTGGTTAGACATTCATATAATTCATGAAGTGATCCTCCCTGTAAGTCTAGTACTCACCTGACACTATACATAGTTATTACAATACTATTGACCATATTCCCTATGCTGTACTTTACATCCCTGATAAATTCTAGTTACTTTAACTATCAATGTGAAATCAGTTCAGAATGAGATAATCTGAACTGAATTTAATATCATTCCTAATCAACTAGGCTAAAATATCCTTTCTTTCCCTTTCAAGAAAGATTTCAAAATCCAAATCAGAAAATGCCCTCTGTGTTATTATCAAGAGTTAATAACCTTGACTTTGCTTTAATTAATTTATTTTTATTAAATTATTAGTTAATTCATCCAACAGATAGATATTCATTGGTCTCTTGGTATGAGCATTACTTTGTTCTAATATGTAGAAAAAACAAAGCAATAAAACAGGGAAAACCCCAGCCTTCAGTAAGCACATGGAAATAACTCATAGGGAAAGGCAAATAAAAAACCACAATGAGATACCACCCCACATCCACTAGAATGGCTAAATTTTTAAATGTCTGACACCAAAGTTCATGATGTGGAGCTCTTACACATAGCTCGTAGGAATGTTTAACAATGGCATAACTGTTTGGCAATTTCCTATGAAGTTAAACATATACCTACCCTACAGTCTAGCAATTTCACTCTTTGTTATTTTCCCAAGAGACATGAAATCATATGAGCTCTACAAGAATGTTCATAGCCCTTTTATAGCTTTATTTATAATGGTCTCAACAAGAAAACAACACAAATGTCAATAAACAGAAAACAGGACAATGGCCTCTGTTAGCCTTGATGCCTGGCACTTCAGTTTCTCTTTGTATGTCACTGGTGCCTTTCAAGTGGCTACCCTGGTGCTGGAGCTCAGAGGGAGGGAGTCTGAGTAGGTGAGTCTATGTGGGTTCTTTAAGAGGAACTGCTTGGGGCTCCAGCAATTTCTTCCACAGACTCAATCCCCACTTTTTCTGGAGCCAGAAGTTGTGGGGACTTATCTTTCTGGCACTGGAACCCAGGGCTAGGGGCCTGGTATAAGGCTGGGACTCCTGGCTCCTGAAATATCCCTTCTGAATTTTTATCCACCACATGTGGATGAGGAACCAGCCCATTCTGCATGTCTGCCCCCTCCTACCAGTCTGGATGGATGTGCTTTCTATAATTCCACACTTGTTATACTTTCATTCAACTCCATTTCTGATGGTTCTGAGTAATGGCTGTTCGATACTTTAGTTGTAATTTTGGTGTAGTTGTGTGAAGAGGCAAGCCAGGTCTGCTTATGTCATCATATTGATTGGAAATACACTGTTTAGAAAACCCTTTTTACAGATACACCTGGACAATATTAAGCTAAACTATCAGTAGATGGCACTGTAGCTTTAGTTGAAGATCTTCAATCTTTGTTGAAGATTTTAATTCCCAGTAAGAGCTCAATCTCTTTTATAGCCAACTGATCTCAAAGAGCCAGCAATTGGCATTTTTAGGCATCACTTAGGGACCTTTGTTTAGAAGTTTGCCTAGAGACTAGAAGAGCATCAACTGCAAATAGTAGGTAAGAAACCAATAAAAGGAAACCTACAAAATCGCATAGACATGGCGCTACAGATTTGTTGCAAGGGGAGTTTGGTGAAGAGAAAAAGTTATAATGAAGCTGAAACTCCAGAGAATTCAAAACCTCAAATTTGTTTCAAACATCTGAGGAGAAACACATTCTGGGATTGTGGGACCAGTCACACTTGCTTGGGTACAATTTATCTGTTATTTGCTTTTCAATGCTAATTTGGAAACCAACTGAAGTGGCAATATTTTATTAGGAATATATTTACAATGTTATTTAGAATTTATATTTATAGCTATTTTTAGATTATATATTTATAAATAATATTCTCCTAAGTGGTAAGAAAAATAATTTTTTTCCTCATCATTCCAGGTAATTTCGTTAGTTTTATTGAATTGTTCTCCTGGCACTTAGGAGAAACAAATCCCTTATATTTAATGTACCTGAATTATGTAAGATTAGAAAAATAATGCAACAATTTGGATTTAAAATGAGGCACAATTTGCCTTGGCTGGTACAGCCTAGTGGGTTGAGCACCAGTCTGCAAACAAAAGGTCACCAGTTCAATTCCCCGTCAGGACATGTGCCTGAGTTGCAGGTAGGGTCCCTGGTTGGGGGTGAATGAGAATCAACTGATTGATGTTTCTCTCGCACATTCATGTTTTCCTCCCTTTCTTTCTCCCTCCCTTCCTCCCTCTCTTAAATAAATAAATGAATAAATAAAATCATTTTAAAAAATTAAAATAAGCCCTGGTTGGCGTGGCTCAGTGGATTGAGTGATGGCCTATGAACGGAAAGGTCTCCAGTTCAATTCCTAGTTGGGGCACATGTCTGGGTGTGGGCCAGGTTCCTGGTTGAGAGTGTGCAAGAGACAACCAATTGATGTATCTCTCACACACTGATGTTTTGCTCCCTCTCTTTCTCTCTTACCCTCTATCTAAAAATTAATAGAATCTCTTTAAAATATTAAAATAAAATGAGACATAATTTGAATAAAAGATGGGTGGATGGTAAATTAGCTCATGAAAAAGTGCTCAGAAATTGTTAGTCACTGGGGATAGTGCAAATTAAAACCAGATGAGATACCTGAGATACAGTTTCATACCTATGAAGATGGCAATAATGAAAAAGATAGACAATAGTAAGGGTTGGTGAGGATGTGGATGAAGTGGAATTCTGTTACACTGATGGAGGAATGTAAAATAATAACTATTTTGGGATAAGTTTGTAGTTAATCACATGACCATATAATCTTGCCTTTCTACTCCTAAGTATTTATTTACCTGATTGGAAAAAACAAAACAAAACAAAACAAAAACAGAGGTCTATACAAAGTCTTGTACACAAATGTCTATACTGGCTTTATTTGTAATAGCTTTATATGTAACACCAACAAAGAGAAACCTAGAAAAAACCAAATACCCATCAATAGGTAAATGGATAAACAATTTTACATATACATATAATGGAACACTAACTACTTAGCAATAAAGAGGAGTGAACTATTGATGCATAAAACTACATGGATGAATCTCAATATAATTATGTTGAGTGAAAAAAGACAAAAAGAGTATATCCTGTAGGATTGCATTTATATAAAAATCTATAAAATGCAAACTTATCTGTAGTGACAGAAAGCAGATCAGTGGCTGCTTTTGGATTGAGGAATATGGGGAAGGACTGAGGGGGATAACATGCAAATCTAAATATGTCACTACTTTGAGACTGGTGGTAGTTTCATGAGTATACATATATATCAAAACATTAAATTATACACTTTAAATTTGTGAAGTTTATTGTATGTCAATTATAACTTAATAAAGCAGTTAAAATTTAAAAATGAGGCCCTGGCTGGTGGCTCAGTGGATAGGTGCTGGCCTGCAAACCCAAAGGTCGCTGGTTTGATTCCCAGCCAGGGCACATAACCAGGTTCCAAGCCAGGTCTCCAGCCAGGTTCATAGCTGCACACAGGTGAAAAGCAATCATACATTGACATCTCTCTCCCTCTCTGTCTCCCTTCCTGCCCTTCTTTCTAAACATAATGAATAAAATCTTTAAAAATTTTTTAAAATGAAACATTGATATGTGATATTTGTTAATTTATTGATTTATTTGCTTTTCCTTTCATTTAACAGAATTTGAGTGCCCAACTGTACCAGAAGATAAAGGAGAAATTAGATGGCCTGTCTCTAAATCCTGGCCAGAAGCCAGGCAATGGTAGTTCTATATGATATCTTTGTTGGCTATACCCATAGGGCTCAGGGTCCCCTGAGAAAGTGTCGAGGCTTGGAGCCCCTCGCAGGCCAGGCAAAGCCTGTAAGACCTGACTGGAAAACCGAGAAAGCTGGGTGCATATGTGCTTCCATGCTATAGCCAGTGGGCCCTGGTGGGTTTTGGGCCATGAGAAAATACTTTAGCTCCCTTGATGCCTGGCCTATTCTGTCATTTCACTTAATCCTTCTGTTCTACCAACAGCAGAGGTTTTTTCCATTTGAATGCACATCCTGACCTTAGGAAGATCTCAGTGTTCATTCGCTTGTTATTGCTGAATAATGTCTGTTTTCCTATAATTAGCACTGTTTAGCTTTGATGGATAAGCTATATGCCCTTAAGCTTACTGCATTCAATAAGAGATTTTGGAGAAGGCAATCAATTCTTTTGTCTCTCAGACACTAGCTGGCCTCCTCCTCCTTAGCATAAGTTGCCTGGGAAGTATTCCTTTCATCCATAGCACCAGGGGATCCCTGTGGGTTGGGAGTCCCCAACACCTAGGAAGCTAAGAAAATGTCACCATCAGTGTGTATGTGTTGGAGAAGGCTTTTCAGAGCCTGAGTTGTATTTTGAAGGATAAGGATGTGGGAATGATGGGGGACTCAAATATAGGAAAACTTTAGTTTCAGGTAACAGCTAATAAGCTTAGTGATCAATGTATGTAAGAAGCTATTGTTACAGGAACTGGCCACCCTGGCTCCAGGTGACCATAAGCAGTTCCACCTTCATGCCTCAGAAGGACTGCAAGCAATCAGGATAGTATCTGAGCCATTCTACTCCAAGGTGAGATCACCTCAGCCCAGGACACAAAGAAAGAATGCTGCAGCTTGTATCTTATTAACTTTTCCCATGAATTTCAAACCCTTTACCTACTGTACACCTTGCTTCTCCTTTTTTGTAATGAAACTGAAGATATCTGTTAGGGTACAAACCCACTATCTTATCAGATTGCAGACCATCTGAATAATTCACCCATAAAGATTCAATCCCTGTCTCTGTTTATTGTGTCTAGTAGGTGATAGGCTACACTGGCTTTTCCAGTTTCAGTTAAGGACAGTGAGGAGGGGTGTGTGTGTAGTGGTGGTCGCAGCTATCTGTCTTAGCAAGGCATGGGGGTGAGAGAATGGATCCTGTGCAAGAAAAGCAAATTGTAGAGGGGAAGAGGAGGGTTTTGAAACAAGGCAGGATAGATGAGTAGGCACTGACCTTGAGAGCTTGTTTGGAGATTCTAGCAGGGGAGTGCAGCTACTCGTATACCCTTGATGGAAGACTGGTCCTCTCCTCTAGTTGAGAAGGTTGTCCTCTTCGACCTATCATGCAGCTTCGGGAGGGATACATGTGAATTGGTGAGGGAGGAAGGGGACACCGCCTAGCCAGCCAGGTCAGCCAAATCAACCCTTGCAATCAGTGGGGTGGCGGATATCATAGCCAGGTCTCCCTCACATCCAAGTAGGCATTGATCAATAGAGCCTGAGAAACCATGAATGGGAATTTGACTTGGATAGTGAAGGCCTGGGAAACCAGGGAGGATTTTAAGCAAGGGAGAACATGACCAGGCAGCATGGTGATTAAGAAGAGCACAAGTAGGTTAAGTTAAGAAATATAAATTGATATTTTGCCCTTAGGTTGTCTACCATTATGGTTAAGCAAGCATATTTAGTCAGCCTCTGACTGCTGCTAACAGTACTCCTGAATCATTTTTAGATGTGTCCAGTTCTTTCCGCCCCCGCTACAATTGCCTTAGTTCTGACCCTCATTGTTTAGATTTTCACAATATCCTCAACCTTGTGGTCAGCCTCCCTGCCTTCAATCCTAAACTATTTACCATCTGCAGCTTAAAATATTTTTCTTAAACTCAGGTCTCATCTTCTTACTTGAAAACTTGTTCTACAGCTTCCAGTCTTGCTCCTTAACCAACACTGTGTTTCCAATAATAATCATCAAAGTAATGGTGCACTTATCAAGCATTTAGTGTGTGTCATTAACTTGTGCTAAGCACTTTACTTTTGTCTTATTAACTTCTCCAATGTTATTATTACTATTACCATCAATATTTTACAGTCGAGAAAACCGACTCAGTGTTGGTAAGGAAAGTTTCCTCTGCCTTCATATGTTATGTGTCTGGGATATGTGAATTACACTGCCAAAAGACAGATCAATGAGGAAAAAAACAGAATTTACACACGCAACACACACACACACACACACACAGTAGAATTTAGTGATGAGTAACTAAGAGGTGGTTAGAATTTGAGGCTTATATACCTAACTTAGTAGGAATGGGGAAGGGGAGAAAGGGCGCTTATGGGAAGGACTGTTTGGAAAGATAAATGGAGAAACAGATAACTTCTCTCTTAGGAGAATAGATGGGAGATAGTCTTGTGAAGATGTCCGTTTGGGTGTGGTGTCTACTTTCCAAGTCAAGAAGATAAGAGCTGCTTCTGGAAAGGAGGATAATGACAATTGATTTCTTTTGGCTTTAAGCAGATAAAGGATTTCAGGAACTCAGCTGCCTTCAGTTCAGAATGATTCTTAGGCCCAAGTAGGAAAGTTTAATAATATACTTGAGGTCACACAGCTAATTCAAAGTTTAAAAGCCTTAAAAGACAAACTTGAGTATTAAATAATTTTTTTAAAACTTGCTCTTGCAAGAGAGGTTTGTTTTCAGAGAACTGGTTCTCTGCACAAAAATACAGGCTGATATTTAAAGGCAAAAATCATGTGGGGGAGAGACAAACTCTGCTTTCCCCTCCAGGTTCTTCTGGCTGGTCTAATAATCAAATAGACTTGAGACAGGTTAGCAAAAGAAAATAACCAGATTTATTATGTGTATCAGAACAGGAGCTTTGCATACATAACCGAGTCAGAGACCCAACTTGCGCAAGAGGTTCTCGGCAATAGAACAGAAAGGAAACATGGACAAATAAAGACCCCGAGAGCTACGGATAAGGTGAGGTCTTGAGGGCTTCAGAAGGTCATTTCAGGATAAGGACAGCAGACCTTTAGTAAATAGAAGTTTGCCCACCCTATACATAGGTCAAAAGAAGTTATCGCTAATAATCTTTTACAGACAGGGCATCTAATTCAAATTCTTCTAGGTAGTTAAGAAGTTTCTCTTGAACCTGTGGCTAAAGTTGTCCTCAAAGCAATCTGCATACCACAGAGGCACACCTTGGGGGTGATTCATTCTAGACCCCCACAATCAAAGGGTCAGAGATAGTTCATATTGTTATCAGATGATGTCTGCTTGGTTGCATTGAGATCAATTTTGATAAAAGCAATTAAAATTATCTTTTTTTTTTTTTTTAAACAGCAACATTCTCATTCAAGTCTAGAACCAGGTTGCAAGCCAGGTGTTCAGCCAGGTCTGTAGCTGAAGGCAAGTGAAAGGCAACCATACATTGATGTCTCTCACCCTCTCCACCTCTCTCCCTACCCCTCTCTCTAAAAAATAATAAATACCATCTTTAAAACAATAAAAATAAAAAAGAGCAACATATTTAACACCAAATAACAATAGGAAACCGAAGTGTCTGTTTTTCTGGTTTATCTGGGTCTAGAGGAATGTAAGGCTTTTTTCTGAACTATAGGAATGTATATTTCAGAAAAGATCATTTGAGCTGCAGTATAAAGAGGGGGTTAGAAGAAGGCAGGATTGGAGAGAGAAACCAGTTAGAGAATCCAGACAAGCTGGCATAGGCAGAAACAAGGCAATGGGTGGGTGGCTGAGGGAGTTGGAAAAAAGTGAATCAGGCTAAAATCTAAAAGTCAAAATGAGAGAAAGGACATCTAGCAATCTCTTTAGCCTAGTTCAAGTTTTGGATAAGGTATCTTTACATTATTAAATTCATCTTCAGTAATAAAATCTTTTTTACTGAAAACCCTCTTTTGTAGAAATGTTAGGCCTGTCTTCTCTGGTTTCTTGGGTAATGATTGGGATGTTCACTGGAATAGAACACAACTTGGTTAAAGTCACTTCTTAGACAAATTAATCTTGAACATGTATTACAGCTTATTGTTTGCAGGGGAAATGTTGAGTGCATGGTAATGAAGAATTACAGTTGTCAGAGAAGACCTTCTGTTACAGATCACCCTGAAACCAGTACAGGAGCTGGTAATGGGTATATTGGGGTTTAAGGCGGAAGGGCTGCTGGCCCCACTGCCTTGTGGGCCCATTGGAGCAGGGGAATAGAGACAGACAGGCTCCTGGCTCTGGCAGGCAGTAAGAGCACCCCCTACCCCCTCAAGAATGCATATTTTAAGCTTGCAAGCCTCGCATTGTGGGAAGGGTGAGCAAGGGGGTTCCCACCATTCTGTTGCTCTGCCCAGGTGAATTTCAATATCGCAGCAAGTGTTTTTCTCTGCAGATTCCCGCCACATCCTGTTGTTCTGACCAGGTTCATTAGCACATTCCACCCTGGCTGCTCCATATACTATGACAATAGTTGAGAAAACACAGGTTTACACCAGCAGCTAATAAGAAAGAGGAGCTATAGTGACTCCACAGTTTTATTCATAGGCATAAAAACACCATACTAGTAAATTATAGAGAAAATGGAGAGCAAAATACTATGAAATACCAGGTGTGTAGTCTATCAGAATTAAATATGCTAAACCCATCTAAGAAGCCGATGATGAGGATGCATCTTGAAGCACTGTTCATAGGAATAACAGTTTCATTCCAGTTGACCCCGTTTCAGTTTAGAGAAAGCAGAAGGCCCATTTCGAAAGAAGGTAGAAGCAGAGAATCCAAGCGACAAGCTTTAATTTTGAATAGGCGGCTGCCAAACTACCATGTTAGAAACAAAAATATGGTTTGCCTAGTTCTTGGTTTTGAAACCCTTCCCCCCCACCCCCACCCCCTCCCACCACACACTTTGGCACATGTAGGTTTTAACTGTTGTCAGGTGAGATGGTGAGTTAATTTTGGAACACGTTGAGTTGAGGAGCCATTGGGATATCGGAGTCCGTTTGGAAGATGGACCTCTTGGTCCAGAAGTTGACTGACTTACATTGCAAATAAGTTTAGACTGTACGTTTATTAACATTAATTATAAAAGGGAGACTTACGTTATGATTTAATTGCAGTTCAATGAAAGCATTAGAAAGACCGCATACTCTGCGTTGCAAACCTTCTAAGCCCAGTGCCTAGAAGTGTGATTGGCACCAAATGTCATAAGTGGTTTCCTAGAGAATATTTCAGAAAGCGGAACTTGACGTCCCCTTACAAAGCGAGGTCAGGGCGCCCTCTGCTCTTGCCCCTCCTGCCCCTTTAAGAGAGCTCCGGGGAGGCTGGGGAAAGCGCTGCTGGGAAGGAGGGTGGAGCCGGCTGCCTGCTCTTCTGGTTGCTGCCTGGCTTATCCCCGAAGAATCCCCGAGCACGGTTGAAAAGCAAACAAACAAACCTAACGCGCAAAGGCAAGTACCAGACGTGCCCAGTGCCTTAGCTTCCCAGGGTGGCGTTGGCAAAGCCAGGTAAGGCGAAAAGGAAGACGGTACCTGTCCCTTTAAGATCGATTCCCGCCCTAGAAGGGGACTGCTTGGTCGCGTGTTTTTGGAACCTACCCACTTTAACCCGGCTTATTTTTTGATCAGTTAATACTATACCAAGTGCCCTCCACATAAGCACATATTCCTAACAGATTGGTTCCGGGTGGGAAGGATAGACGTCTGTCTAGACGACGTGGTGTCCAAAACCAAAATCATCTAACAATTCGTCCAATGGGGTGTCAGGCCTTTGCAGAGCCCGGCTTATTCGCAGGGCAGAAGCAGGGGCTAACTAACACCCACTGAAGTCTATCTTGAAGTCTAAGCCTCGTGGCCTGACAGGCATTTTGTCCTGCCCTCGTGCTGTGTGTATGTGTATGTTTTAAAGAGGGGAGGGGAGAGGGAAGGGAGAAAGGGAGAGAGAAGCAATGCGAGAGGGAAACGTTGACTGCCTCTCTCTTACCTGGATGGGGCAGCACCTGTCAGGGCAATTGAATCAGCGACCTTGGGTTTGCGGAGGACGCCCAACCACAGTGGGGCTGGGCCCGCTGGGTGTTTTGATATTTTAATTAATCGCCAGTGTTTAAAATTGGCAGTTTATGCATAAGTATCTGGGTCACTTTGAGAAATGAAAAGATCTGGCAAGGCTTCCTGCTTGGCAGCTTTTGCGGCTGTCTTGGGGCCAGTGTTTAGAAGCAGCCTCCACTTGGTCGATCATCCTACAATCAGCCTGTGTCACTCCTGCATCACCAGCCTGGCTCCTGGCAGGCATTTGAGTTGTGAGCCCTGACTCTAGATACTTAGGTGGATCTAAGACTGTTGAAAACATTTAGGCAGAACAGAGGTCCCAAACAACTATGTGTAGAATTTGTGTTTAAACTGTTCCTCATTCTGACTTTTTTTCTTTTCAAGGTGTTTTTCTTTTGGAACAAGTCTTTTCAGCCCAGGCTTGGTAAAGATGAATCATCACATATACTTATAGAAAGAGATTTAGGAATTGATACTCCTTTATTAAAATGAAATGTGCAAGCTTTTTTTTTTTTTTTTTTTTAAGGGAAATGCCTGCATCTGGTTTACGTTGATGTTTTACACAATGACAATCAGTACTGAAGTGCGGTCAGTGTGATCTGTATACCGCTGCCTGCAGAAAAATTGTGGTTTCTTAGCCTTCACAACTCTTGGCTAGACCTCACAAAGGCAACAACTGTGTTTGCCTATAAATCACTGTATCCCAGCAGTAGAATCTAAGCCTTCTTGACTTTTATTTTGTTCACAGTTGCCAAGCTTTGTGCCTGCTTAAAGGTAAGTGATTAAATGTATAAAAGAACTTTAAAGGTATACCTTATTTTATGTAACAAGCATTGCTTCCAAAGATTTCTCTCAAAACCAAATGCTTGTTTATTTGTTGTTTGAAATTATTAAAAGGATTCTGTGGTAAGAAGCCATGCTTTTAAAAGATTGGATTTTCACCCCAGCCAGGGCACATAACCAGGTTGCAAACCAGGTCTCCAGTCAGGTCTGTGGCTGGAGGCAGGTGAAACGCAACCATACACTGATGTCTCTCTCTCTCTCTCTGCCTTTCTCCCTTCCCCTCTTTCTAAAAAGAATGAAATAAAACCTTAAAAAAAAAAAAAGATTGGATTTTCCTGAATGGATACACTAATGCTTTCTTTTAAAATGATTGGTACTTGGGATCATCCGGCTACAGAGCTTACACTGTAACATTTGCTTACTGTGTAACAGGATTTGGAAGTGTCCTGAGCCTTGGGATTTTCAGCATTGCTTCTATTTTTAGAGATTGAGCGATTCCAGTTGAGATCCAATTGGCAGACAAATCCTTTTACTTTGCCCATGAGGAGCAGCTCTTACCAACGGCAGTAACAGACCCTGGGTTTTGGAAAAGGACTGATGGCGCTGAGCCCAGGTTGGAGAACATTTGCACTGTTTCCAGGGAACCGCTGTGGTGTCTGTCTGAAGGCCATGAGAAGCAGCAGTCTTTTCCTGTCCCCCAGGGGCCACTGCTCCTGGAGAGGTACAGGAAGCTCTTTGGACCCTGAGATGAAAGCGTTCCTGGAGGAGAACACTGAAGTCACCAGCTGTGGCAGTCTCACTCCCGAAATCCGGCTGCGGCTTTTGACCCCCAGATGCAAGTTCTGGTGGGCAAGAGCTGATCAGTGGCCCCACAGCGATCCTTACTGGGCGATCTACTGGCCAGGAGGCCAAGCGCTATCCAGGTACTGCCCTGACTGACTCGGGAACTTTTAAGGTGGCTACCATCCTTTCTCCTTTCAGCCCCTTCCAACTCTGCATTCTCCCTGCCCCTCATGAAAAACCCAACATCCCTCTTACTTTATTTATAGCATTTTATATATATATATATATATATATATATATATATATATATTTGCTTTGTTACATAGTTTTACCTCCTACTACAAGCTTATCAGGGCGTTTCCCCCAATACAGGTCTTTCCTCAAGAGAAATCCTAGGGTCAGCTGTCAAAGCCAGAGATAGCTATAAATGTGCAGATCTTATACTATTCTCAGGTTCATGGTTCATAATGTATGGCCAGTGCAGAGCTCCCAGATGGAACCTAAAGCCCCAGTCCTTCAGCTCTCCTAGTTTAACCCTGTTAAGTGTTGCTCCATAAGACTAGGCTGGTAGCACAGTGGATAAGGTGCCAGCCTGTGAACCCAAAGGTCACTGGTTTGATTCCCCAGCCAGGGCACATAACCAGGTTGCAAGCCAGGTCTCCAGCCAGGTCTGTGGCTGGAGGTAGGTAAAAGGCAACCATACACTGATGTTTCTCTCCCTCTCTGCTTCTCTCCCTTCCCCTCTCTCTAGAAATAATAAATAAAATCTTAAAAAAAAAAAAAAAAAAGACTAACACCCCTTCCATCATTGCCTCTTAATTTCCCAAAGAACAAGAGATGTAAGTGAATGGGAGAGAATCCTCTTGTCTAATGGCTTATTGGCATCTTGGGTGAATTCATGGTTTGAATCTGCATTTTAAAGACCCCTTCTTCCGGCTTTCCACACTGCAGAGGTCTTCTTTAGGACATTTTCTCACAGGTTCACACTATGCCTTTTATTACAACACAGCCACTGAAACAAAGGCAGGGACCTCAGCTTTCCATCTAGCCTTTGCTCTTAGATTGGTAACCGATTTCCTCTATTTATGCCTGGAGGCTACAGAGCTGTGAAACAAAAAGGATAATGACTTCTCTTTCACAGGAACGATATGGCTGAACAGAATTAATACTGTATAGAGTTTAAAATTTAAAAATACATTTATTGATTTGAGAGAGAGGGAAACCAATAGGTTGCTGCCCATATGCATCCTGACTAGGGATCGAACCTGCAACATTTTGGCGTACAGGATGATTTTCTAACCAACTGATCCACACTGATCAGGGCTGTATAGAGTTTTACATGCAAAGCAAATGTGAACATAGGGCTTTTTGGAGAATTCTGAGGACTAGGAAGCTTTTCAGGTGGTTTCAAACAGTATGAGTTTTCTGACTGTTGTATTGTCAAATTTTCAAGCTTTACTGCTCACACCATATTTAAAAAGTAATGACATTGTGACTTTTTT
The DNA here is from genome assembly GCA_004026585.1 of Noctilio leporinus. Taxonomy (NCBI): domain Eukaryota; kingdom Metazoa; phylum Chordata; class Mammalia; order Chiroptera; family Noctilionidae; genus Noctilio; species Noctilio leporinus. The sequence continues at coordinate 90,001 of PVIW01003391.1, forward strand.
CTATTAAAGTTATTTATTGGGACCCCCTGAGTCAAGGCACAGCTGGACTCAGGGCTTCAAGGCGGGCTGATGGCCAAAAGGTCAACTGCTTGGCTGAGAAGAGTTCCAATGGTTACAAAGTTCCACATCATGTTTAGAAAACAAGCTGACCTTCAGCAAGAGTAAATAGCAGCTGTGTAGTGAAAGACATAACATCAGTAGTATGCTTCGGGAGTAGTAATAATTAGTTACTGAGAAATGAGTAGATGTCTTGTGGGAAGAAGTACTTTCAGCCAAAATAGTTTCACTAGGAGATTGGCTTGCACCCTTGAAAGATGGCATAACTCAAAACATGTGCATTTGGAAGAAACCTATATAAGCTTTGTGTGGACAATAAAGTGGTGCTGTCACCATGAGTGGCAGTCCTCCTGGCCCCAGCCTTTTTGTGTCTGTCTTTTCGTCACGAATCCTACCCCGTCTATCATTCCTCTGGCCCGGCAGGACCGCAGCAGTTATTGTTTGTCAACTCCAAATAGACAATCACATTTCCTTAAGAGACTTTCTGAACCAGGGAATACAAACTGGTGATCCACAGATGTCTGGCGTTTGGCTTTTACTTATTGTCATGGGGAAAAAAAAGAATTGCTGCCTATGTGTTTTACAGTGTGAGAACCCTACTTAAAACTATGCATCCTGGGGGTGTGTATAAGGCCCTGAGTTGAGGATGCCTGCTTTGCCTTTCCCAGGGTACCTTTTAAAATAACCACATAGTTAAGCCCTCGAAAAGTTAGTGACCTCTACCCCTTGTCACCTGCAACAGAGGACTGCCCTTCCCCCAGCTGATTGTGCCTCCTTGCTCTGGGATCTGGAAGTAACAAATCTTGTGATTCTATTTCCTTTGTGGGTATATTGAAACTGTGCCTTCAATAAAAATGCCCCAGTGGTTTCCACCTTCCTAAATGGAAGCTTGCATGCAGAGGGAGTGAGCTACCTGTTGCCCGGGTCGGGGTGGCTTGTGCCCCCTGATTTGAAAGTTGCTAATCTTAGTTCATTCCACCAGCTCCGGTGTCTCACCATACTTGAAAACTTAACAAAAAAATCAGTTGCTAACGAAAATACACATATATGAAGAACAGGAAAAATCCCTGAAAACATGGGATTTCTGTGTAGCAACAGTTAACCGAAGATGGGTAGCTAATGTTCCTTTAGACTCCTTTGCTATATTCCCTGCTCTTCTTTATTATTCCAATACTAAGGTCAAGGGTCAGGTGAAAGTCATTATTTCTGTGCTTCCCCACTCATCTTCACTTGTTTAACTACTTAGCCATGATCCGAATTCTTGGGTTGAACTGGACTTTGAGGTACGTTCCTAGAAAGGTCATTGTAAGATAACTCAAGCTGTAGGTAAAACCACTCCGATGAACAATCAAAAGGAGATGGTGGGCTCTGGCTTGGTGGGTCAGTTGGTTGGAGCATTGTCCTGAACACCAAAAAGGTTGTGGGTTGCATCTCCGTCTGGTCAGGGGACATACCTAGGTTGCAGGTTCAATTCCAGGTTGGGGATCATGTTGGAAGCAGCTGGTTGATCCTTGTTTATCACATAAATGTCTTCCCCTCTCTCTCCACCTTCCACTCTCTCTAAAATCAATAAGTATATTTCCTCAGGTGAGGCTTAAAAAAAAAAAAAAGGAGATGGTGGATTTTGGATCTAGTGTACTAAGTCCTGATTATAGTAGTATTTCATCAGTTTGTATTCTTGGTTCTTGGCAGTTTCTGGATCATAGTAAGTGCTCAATATTTCAAGTTGACTTGAAGAGCCTGATTAGTCAGCTGTGTGGAACTACTCTTCACACCTGCTGAAGTGAAATCAAATGGCCAGGTCCTGTGCTTGCTAATCTTTGTTCAGCTCTTAAGGTCAACATTTTGTCGCACTCCAGTCAGACTTACCAAGGTTGTACCGAATTCTTCTGCTGTTTCTCAATTTCTTTGTCCACTGGACCCAAAGAAATGATTTTTTGGACAGCTCTTACGAAGTTTCTCCCATCTCTTGGATAATGTTTTCCTCTTTCTGATTTAGGTACCTTTTGGATAATCCTGGTGTTGTCAGAGGAAAATCTGTGTTAGATCTTGGGAGCGGATGTGGAGCGACAGCTATCGCTGCTAAGATGAGTGGGGCATCCAGGATCGTGGCCAGCGACATAGACCCTAGTAAGGATTTCACATTTAAAAATATGTAAAGCTCATCCTTTTTCCCTTACAGGATAAATATCTACAGATGCCTCAACACATGCATTTTGATAGACATTGTGAACTTAGGGTCAGTGGGACATTATCTGTGGGCATTCTGTGAGGCATTAAGTTGACCGTGCATTTGTTCCCAAGAGGATTGTATTTGTGTGTCAGGTATCTCAAAAGTGATCGTAACCTGAGACCACTGACTCTTATTTTCTGGGCTAGAAATTTATTGAACTATATACGTTACTTATTTGACCCCCAAACCCAAGCGAGGGTGGGTCTGTGTCTTTGAGGGCGCTTTTGTTCCATTAGAACCCAAGCTGAGACAGGTAAGTTTTAATTTGATCTGATAACCTCCTAGTCCTCCCTTTCACTGAGGATCTAGTTTTTGAAGATCCTTATACCGAGGGCTCAGTTATAACTTACCAACTTGCTCGAGCACAAGGCTTGTTTCCCTGTCCCGTGTAACAAACCAAACCTTGTGGGTTTTTAAAAAATATATTTTGTTTATTTTATTTTGGAGGAGGGAGAAGAAACATCATTGTGTGTGTGTGCCCCCAACTGGGGACCTAGCCTGCAATTCAGACACGTGCCCTTACTGGGAATCAAACCAGTGACCCTTTGGTTCTCAGGCTGGCACTCAAGCCACTGAACCACACCAGCCAGGGCCAACCTTGTGGTTATTAAGATCAGCAAATGTTCCTTAAAACCCCAGCATTCCCAGGTATATTGAATTGTTTGTTTTGTATTTGGGATGTCCATTTATGTATTTGAAAACCTCAGTAAATAGCTTACATTGGCATAAACTTTAGGCTTCCTTATGTGAAAACATTTTTCAACAAAAACAGGAAGAACCATTGTCAGATTTTCTAAATTATTGATACTTAATCAATAGGGAATTAAAAACAGCTAAATATAGCCCAACTCTTCATGTGCTTTTTTAAAGTTGCAGGAATGGCTATCACACTAAATTGTGAATTGAACCAACTGAATCCTTTCCCCATTTTAACCAAAAACATTTTGGATTTGGAACAAGATAAGTGGGACCTTATTGTGCTTGGAGATATGTTTTATGATGAAGACCTTGCAGACAGTCTTCACCGATGGCTGAAGGACTGCTTTTGGACCCACAGAACTCAAGTGTTGATTGGTGACCCTGGCAGGCCACAGTTCAGAGGACACAGCATTCAGCATCAGCTGCGCAAAGTGGTAGAATATTCACTTCCAGAACCTACTCGGCAGGAAAACAATGGACTGACAACAAGCACAGTGTGGCAATTCCAGCCTTGAGTTGTCAGAATGGTTCCAAGTATGGATGTAGCAATGCTTGGGTTTAACTCTAAAAAGACTCTCTAGTTTGAAGAATGCAAGTCCTATCAAATGGCAAATGTTTCCAAAATATGAAGGTTTAAAGTTTTGTCAGCTTTTGTTATGTAACTAGTTCTGTATTATGCCAAATCTATAAATCTGTGTAATTTATTTTCTTAGTTTTACTGCTATAGGAATATAATTATAGAAGGCAGTGCCCACCCAATGGTAGTAACATGCAATTGTTTTCTTAGATCAAAGCATTTTTAAAAAAGATTTTATTTATTTTTAGAGAGAGGGGAAGGGAGGGAAGAAGAAAGGGAGAGAAACATCAATACATGGCTGCCTTTCACCTGCCTCCAGCTGGGATCTGGCTGGAGACCTGGCTTGCAACCCGGGTATGTGCCCTGGCTGGGAATTGAACCAACATGCAATTTATGTTGTGGAGAGAATTAGATCATGTAGCAGATTCTATTTCTGTGGTTGAGGACAATTATATGATATGTTATTGAATTAAACAAAATGCAAAATATAGAATATAGTATTTAGTAACAAAGAGGGACTTAATTTGACAACCATGGATAAAAATAAAGATGTTAGAATTTCTTACCTATACTGTACTGATACTTTATGCCTCTTAAAAATTGGTTATGCCACCATTATATGCCCCAGGTTTTCAGGATTGTATGTGTCAATAAAAACATTATGATGTGAGAAACAATGTGAAGATGACTGTGCATAGCATACTACTATGTAAAAAAGATATTACAAAATGGAGTCACTTTAACCAAGCTGCCAAATTATTAACATTATGAAGGTTGAGGCATAAGGAAATGATTCTTTTTTTTGTCTTAACTAGCCTGGTAACTTAAACTTTGGAACTTTCCAGTCTCATGTCAATGCCCATGACATGAGCATTTACCTTCAAATAATCTTCAAATAACCTATATTTACCTTCAAATAACCTTCTGACTACGTCTTAAAGGACTCGGGATATTCCCAGGCCTCCTGGTGCCTGTCCTCCAGACTGTCCGGCATCCGTCATCCAGACCTGAGATGTCCAGCTGATAACCACCCTGGACCCGTCCTACGAATGTAGGCTAAGAATGCAGGACTGATTATTCTCAAGGACATGACTTTTATTTATATAAGAACTCTTAACTTTTCTTCTTCAAGATACTTCTGGGTTTTTGCCTCGCTGTGCTTCCAATTTGCAAACTCTTAAGACCCTTGAATAAATCTTGGTCATTTTCTTTTTCTAACAAAGCCTCCAGACTCTTTTTGAGTCTGTATGTATGTGTATAAAATACAAATTTGCTTGCAGTATACATAGAATTTCCCTTCTTCTTTCTAAAGTCAATAAATGTATACTTGGGTGAGGATTAAAAATAAAAATAATAAAAACCACAAGGAGGGGGTTCGGAGAGCTTCCAGAAGCCTTCCAACCTGCCACGGCTCCCAAGTTACGTGAAGAAAGAGACTCTTGTTTACGAACCCGCCCTATGCATCGCTTCATCAGGCTGTTGATTCTTACCCTTTAACATTCTTTGTAACAAATTGGTAATCTAGTGAGTAAACAGGTTTTCCTGAGTTCTGGGAGTCCTAGGGAATTAATCGAACCCAAGGGAGGTGTCCTTGGAGCCTCCTATTTGTAACCAGTTGGTCAGAAGCACAGGTATCAACCTGGACTGGCAACAGGCAGGGGTCTGCAGTGTATGTGTGGGGGGAGGGGAGAAGGAGGGGACAGTCTTGTAGGACTGAATCTGTTTCTAGCTCCAGAATAGAATGGACTCTGATTCTCCCCCTGCCCTCACTACCACTTGTGGGAACTGGGTCTGGGAACTCTTTAGAAAAAGTAGCCATAAAAATCAGTGAAATTAGTGACTGGGCAAGGGCCTTAGTAACATTTCATATGCTCAAGGGCTAAGGTGCATGATGTCATGGATTATGACATTAAATATATTTCTTTGTTTCATTGAACTATTACCTTCTATAAAAAAATTTATAAGCCTAGTTAAGCTTTGCTTTTGGCCAGTGGGCATGTAAATGTAGCAGGAAGGTAGGAACCAGAAAATAGCGAGAAAAGTAATCATGCTTTTAGAAATGCCATTACTTAGAACTTACCCATATTGGTACATTTCTTTTACAAAAGCTCAAGTATCTAGGTAAGAAAAGGAATTCTCCAGGGAAAACGAGTAATTTACAGACTGTTATTTAGGAAACAAACACAGTGCCCTCACCCCTCACCACCCCAAATCCATCAGAAGGCATGCTAGGATTACCGATGACCCATCAAACAAACACAGAATAATAGCACTATTAAAGCATTTAAGAGTCTGGTAAATCACAAACCATATTACATGTTGGAAACTCAGTCTCCAAGACCATCATTTCCTGATAGTACAGACAGCATAGCTTTGATAAGCATCAATAAACAGTCCATGTCACTTGCTTTAATTTGCTTGGGCCTCCTAACTGCTCCAAAACTTCTCGTGAATGATCTACAAAAGAAAATAGTGACAATGCATTAATTCACAGTAATCAGAGCTACTTCATGTGTCATACAAAAGTGGGGATGATGATAACTATTATATCTCATAGGGTTATTCAAAGGATTAAATAAAATGATAGTATACAACTCCTGAGGAGAAAGGGGTGATGGGCAAAGGGGGAAAAAGCAGGGACAACTATAATAGCATAAATAGTAAAAAACAATTAAAAAATCATAGTATACAAAAATACATTTAATTAATGGTAACCTTTGCTATTATTAGCTGCACTGCACATATTATACTAATACTTTTTAAAAAACATCTATTTATTTTTAGAGAGGGGAAGGGAGAGGGGAAGGGAGAAGGAAAGGGAAAGAAACATTGGCTGGTTGCTTCTTGCATGTCCCCAACTGGGGATGGTCTGCAATCCAGGCAGACCTAGTGGGGAATTGAACCTGTGACCTTTTGGTTCGCTGACCAACTCCCAATCCATGGAGCCACACCAGTCAGGGCCATTGTAATACTTAAAATAAAAAGGCATACATTGTTTTCTCTGTAATTTCACCAGAGAGTAAAGGAGTAATTTCATCATTAACCTATGTATAGCTTTTCTCAGGCTCCCGTCAGGAAACAGATGACACACTCAAGTGAGGTGTTTGAACAGGGTCTAATGAAACATCTATTTACAAAGGGTGACCAGGACTAAAGAAACAGGTATGATAAGGCATCTTGGGAAGCTGCAACATGTCCGAAAAGGTTAGAGGACAGAGCAGTTACTAGAACAGAACAACCTGAAATTTATTATACAGGAAATCTAGATTAAAGACAGGTTTCTAATATGTTGAAGGTGAAAGGATGGACAGATGTATCACGCAAACAGCAACTATAACATAGCTAGAGTGCCTATACTAATAGCAGAGGAAGTAACACTTCCCAACATAAGCCCAGTATTACCCCGACACCAAAGCTAGACAAAGATACCACACACACACACACACACACAACACATAATACACACACACACACACACAACTATAGACTAGTATCTCTTACAAATATGTACTCAAAAAATTTCAACAAAACATTAGCAAACCAAATCTAGCAACAAAGAAAAAGGATTATGTGTCATGATCAACTGTGACTTCTCTCAGGAATGCAAGATTGATTTAGCATCTGAAAATCAATTAATATAATATGCTGTATTAGTTTCCTATTGCTGTTGTAATAAATAATCTTAATAATCACAATCTTAATAGTGTAAAACAACACAAATAACCCCTGGCTGGTGGCACAGTGGATAAGGTGCTGGCCTTCTAACCCAAAGGTCGCTGGTTCGATTCCCAGCCAGGGCACATAACCAGATTGCAAGCCAGGTCTCCAGCCAGGCCCCCAGCTGGAGGCAGGTGAAAGGCAACCAGACATTGATGCTTCTCCCTTTCTTCCTCCTTCCCTGCCCTTCTCTCTAAAAATAATAAAATCTTAGAAAGAAAGAAAGAAAGAAAGGGAAAGAAAGTTAGTTTAGCAAAGTTGCCGGGTAGAAGATCAATATACAAAAATCAAATGTTTTTTCCAGTCAAGATGGCAACATAGGTAAACATGCCTAACTTCCTTGCACAGCCACATCCAAATTACAACCAAGCTACAGAACCACCATCATTCGTAACTGTTAAGAATTGAGCTGGATGGAATCCTACAACTACAGCATTAAATAAGAAACCACATCAAGAGTGGCAGGAGGAGCAGAGGCGTGGAATGGGCTGGTTCCACACCTGTGTGTGGCAGGTAAAAATAGGGAGGGGTATGTCTGGAGCGAGGGGTCCCAGCCTCACACTAAACTCTGCAGCCCAGGGTTCCAGAACCAGGAAGAGAAGTCTCCATAACTTCTTGATGGCAGAATTACATTACTCAAGTAGAAATATTTGATGCTTGTGAGTTTATCATGCTACAGGGAGAAAACTGGAGGGCCTAGGAAATTGCTCTATTGGGGAAAGAATAAGAGATTGTGGAGCAGGTGACTTAAGTTTTAACTTCCAGTTCTACTATCAACTATTTCTAAGATTGGGGGCAAGTCACTTACATTCATGTATTTCCATTCTCTTATCTTTAAAACAAGAGAATTGTTTACACAACTTCTAAGGCAACTTTCACCATCTGTGTAAAAATATATAACTAATATGCACTTTTTGAAAAGGCACCATGGTAGGGGCTTTGGGGAAGCAAGAGAAAGAAATCATGGGGAATATAAATTAACCAAGTTTTTCAAATGATCAAGGAAAATGTAATATAGATATTTTTGTAGAATACGCAGTAAAAAAAGTGAGACTGGGATCATTTTTACAACGATCAGAGTTCTAATACTTCATAAAGAAGCCCTGTTGTGCTGGATTAGTAATGAATGAATAAATAAGGAAGAGGTAACAGAATAATAAAGGATTTAGAAAATGGAAAACATGAAAAAAAAATGAGTTGTCCTTTAAATAAGGATCAACTTAGTTACAGGGAAACTGAAGTAAACTACTTGGGTCTTAAAATATCTCTCTTTTGGCTCTTTGTGGTAAATCTTGACAAGTTATCATCTAGAAATCTAGGTAAAGATTTCTATCTGGTTATAACGATGCTTGTAGAATAACCAGGCTGAAACAGAAGGACTCTGCTACTAAATGCTTTCTTGCCCTTCTAAACCTCCATGCTTATGAAACTATGCAACATGTTTAGATAGTTATGAGAAAATGGAAATGCATGTACATACATTAATAAAAGTATGTGAGTTGAACTTAGTGATAATCATTACAGACTTAATTAAAAACTCAGTAAGTTTAAAAATGATTTTCCTGCTTCCTATCTATGATGTATAACTTAGGTTTTTTTTTTTTTTTGTCTCTTCTGCAGAAATAAAATCAGTGCTTCTAATAGTTTCAAGACCTAATTTATAATGTGGAGTTCTGTTTATAGTTTGACTGTAAGGTCACAAAATTCCCTAAATTTTTAGAAATATAGTATAGAGGATAAACCTATTAATTCAGGGAATCTGAGATGGATAATTACACTAGGCACGACCAATTTGGGAATCAAGGTGCTGTGAGGATAACAGTATTAGAATTGTACAAACATATGTACATACACATGTTCTTTTTTATAGAATATTAATTGTATTGTCTTACATCATCATACATGAGCTACCATATGAATACATAATGAAGAGGGAATATATTAAAAGTATGATCAGAGAAATTAAAATACTTAGGAATAAATCTAAGGGGGACATGTAATATAAGGTGGTATGAAAGAAGAAAGAGCTTTCATTTTTTAGGCCACAAAAAAGCACTGTCTTCTTTGGAGAAAAAAATTAAAATGTAAATATAAGGTGAATGTATTCGCCCACTGTATTTTCGTTCAATGATGGCAGTAGTGCTGATGGGAGAGGGGCAGATGATCTATGTAATTGGAAAACTTCAGCTTTCTCTATTTGAGAAATTTTATTGATAAAAAACCATTGTGTATAAACTTTTGCATTTTTAACAGATCCCCCAACCATATGACTGTAAATTATACATAAGGGTACATTGAGGTTGATAAAATATGTTATTCAACACTTGGAGAAATGGCAGGAAACTGGGAATATAGGGTGTTCATTTCACTACATCTTGAGATTTTAGTTTTAGTCTTGGTACTCTTATTAAAAACTGTGTCACAATGAGCAAATAACATTTCAGTATCTCACTTTCCTATTCTGTGAAATCAGGGATCAGAAAAATAATATACATAGTATACTGTGTAAAAAAATTTTTTTTGAGAAATGCTTGGATAAATTTAAGTTTCTTAGCTACGGTATTTTCAGAGCCTTTTATAAATTAATATTTATTAAAGTGAGCCCTAGCTCATGGCTCTGTGGATAGGTGCCAACCTGTGAACCCAAAGGTCACTGGTTCAATTCCTAGCCAGGGCACATAACCAGGTTGCAAGCCAGGTCTCCAGCCAGGTCCATAGCTGGAGGCAGGTGAAAGGCAACCATACATTGAAAAAAAAAAAAATTATTAAAGTGGTGTGTTGTATTTCCCAAACTTTTTTGATACATAAACATTTCTTGTTTTATGCTATACCACCGATGTCTTCTAGAACACCATGCCAGGTAATCTGAAGTTAGTGAATTCAAGGGATTTGGGGCAGAGCAAAGAAAAAGATACTAGCACAAGGTCATGGTAGAATACAAGCAGCTTTATTTGGGCTATGCTTTCATAGGTTTCTGCAAAGTGCCTCACAACAGGAGACTTCCAAAGGTGTGGGGATAGGGGTAGGAGGGGGACACTACTCAAAAGGAGAGTAGGGTAGTACAGTAAGGGAACTCCCATAGGACTGAGGAGGCGGTTTATGTGACATGATGTTGCTAGGCAGCAAGACAAGGAGTCTCTGGGTTACGAGAGCCCCAAGGTCAAGAGTGGCTTGAGGTCTTTTATAGCCCTGGGTTTTATCTTACCTATGGGTAGTAAATGTTGAGTACAATTTTTTTCAGGTTATGCAAAGCAGGCAGGCTCTAGATGGATGGATTAACCATCTGCTTATTTGGGTTTTATTTGAAACAAATAGATGAATAAAAGTTTGAGTTTGGTACTAGAGGGCTTCTAGCTAATAGGGCCAGCCTGCTGTGAAGAAGTAGACAATGTAGTACCAATATATAGAGGCCATCCTTAGTGTAAGTCTGGTATTAAGGAAAGGAGCTCAGGAGCACAGCAAAGAGTCAGAAACACCAGCAGGAGAAGCAAGAAGGTTTATTTGAGGAAAGTGAGGAAGGAGCTGACTATAGAAACCAGCCCAGCCTGAAGGAGTGGGGATGTACTTTTCAGCCGAAAAACTGCAATGATCACCAAGGTCACAGAGTTCTGGTGAGGTCAGAGTGACTCCCATTAGCCCGTGCTGGGCTGGAATCTAATTGTCAACCTGATTGGTGGGGTTTTTGGAGAGATCCCAGAAACCACACAGGATGCCCCTACCTATTTGTTTACAGTTTCCTAGGACAGGTCATACCTGGTTTCTTAGACGAGCAGACTTGGTTCTTTCTGCACTATTTGTTCCTTCTGGCCTAATTCCCACATATCCTGGTTCCCACACTTAGCTCACTTATTTGACAGTAATGCAGGTGGTAAATGTTGGATTAGGTTACCTTCTAGGTAAAAAATATTGTTATTCTATTCAAAATATTTTGAACTCCTGCCATTTCAATGTCTACTTCCACCGCTTCATCAGCCACATGAAAGTATTAGAAGCAATTTGAAAAGGATATTGTGTTTTTGCCACAAATGTTGAAGTTGACTGATAATTTCTTTATTGTAAAGCAGTGTTTCTCAAAGTATGATATTCAGATCTTACAGTTCGAGATCCTTTCAAGATTGTGAGCTGAACTACTCCCTTTATTTGACTGAAAGAACATCTGATAACCTAAGGCTATTCAGACTTGGATATTTGGCAGACTATGTCTTGAAAAGGAACAAAATAACCTGTCACTTTGAAGAAAACAAATGATAATTTGTTGCCAATGATAAAATTTTAGCTTTCAAAAAAAAAAAAAAATTTTAGCTTTCAAGTGAAATCTGGAAAATTTGAAGTCATCATTGTATCTTAAAGCTACCCAGCACCTTTGGGATGAGATCAGTGGTGATATTAACACATTTGATTTTTAAAAATGTGTTGACATTTGAAATATTCATAAAACTCCGGGACCAGTACTTTCCAAACTTCCTAGGCATGATGTTACAAAGTTGTATATGGGTAAAGATCTATTCAAACTACAAGACAAACCAATGAATTGTAATGTAAATTTATGGAAATTTCATTGATACATTTTCAACTCCCACACCCCAACAACCTTTAAGAAATTACTACTTACTGAGTTAGGGGTAATATCAAAGAAGAGTGTCCACAGTGGTCTGAAAAGTGATGAGCTGAATGAAAATGCTCCTCATTTTTCTGTGTAATAGGTTTATTTTAATTAATTAATTTTGAACATTTTATTTATTATTTTCAGAGAGAGGGAGATAAACATCAATGTGTGGCTGCCTTTCACCTGTCTCTAGCCATGGACTTGGGTGGAGACCTGGCTTGCAACCTGGTTATGTTGCCCTGGCTGGGAATTGAACCAGCGACCTTTGGGTTCGCAGGCCAGCCAGGGCAATAGGTTTATTTTTTTTTAATGAATTAAAAATTTATTAAAATATCTCAGCTTTAATTTTTAATTTAATCATATATCTTGCATAAACAAAAGCTCTTTGAGATCCTCAATATTTAAGAGTATAAATGGGCCTTGAGATCCACTTGAAAAATGCTGCCATAAAGTATCAACTCAGTCACTAAAAACTCTAACTGGTTGTTTTATCTCATCAACACTTTAAGACTACAAAGAAAACCAAAAGAATTTGTTCTGAAACAAAGTGTGGATAGAAAACCCAAGAATCTTTTTGAATTAACATCTCTGGCATATATCTTTTAGTGTGAAGATAAGAACAAAATACTAAAGGGAAGGCAAAAAGCATGCTTTTAACATGCACGTATAAGTCAACATCATCAGAATGTTGTTTCTTACAAAGAATAAACCATGAAACATCGCTTGCAGATGAATACAACTATTTAACAAGAGGTGCTTCCACTGCTCTCAGAGGAAGCTGGTTTTGTTTTGAGACTACTTTTATATACTCTGGTAGTTACATGCCATGCCCATAAAGCTACACATTCCAGATCTATTAAAATAATATAAACAGGCCCTTTACATAGGCAAATCCAAAATCCTGAAGTAGAAAATGGCTAGGTAAGTCTTCTAGTATTAGGAGTCAGTTTAGGTTGTTAAACTGTATTATGTTTTCAGGTGTTATGACCTCTGAATAAATCAGAATATTGAAATTCCTTTTTCTATCTTTAATTGTCCACAGGTATTGGGAATGGCTTTTCTAGGATTTTTCTGGTATTTTTATTATTGTAGTTATACCTACCCATTTTATTTGTGATTAAAAGTACTTCTAAATATATCATAGCATTTTTGGATAATGGTGTTTGAACACATATGTAAAACGAGCATGGCTTGTTCCTAAGGTACAATGTTGGTAACAAGTCTATTTTTGTCTCCCTTTGTCTCCGTTCATTCCCTTGCTCGGGATGAACATTTTGGTAATGCTATGACTGTCTAATCATCCCTCCTATAAAGTATCCAACCACAATTTAAGTTGGAAAATACCCAATCCCCCTTCTGCTCCCATCCCGCTGGATGGTTCTCCACCCCATGATGCCCACATCTGGTCCGGGAGCAGCACTCAGGCGCCCTGATTCTGGGAGCGCCGGCTGATTCCAAAGCAGCAGCAGCCTTTTCCGTAGGCAGCTGGTCTTTGCAAAGCACACCTGTCAGACCCCCGTGGTCCTGGCTGAAGCTCCTGTTGAGCTCTAGGTGAAAAGTCAAACAGCAGCACTCTCCACAGAAGTCCTCACCAAAATTCTTTTTAAAAAAGATTTGTATTTACTTATTATTAGAGAGAGGGGAAGGGAGGAGCAGAGGGAGAGAAACACCAATGTTGTGCAAGAGAAAACATCGATCGATCGGTTGCTTCTTGCACACCCCCAACCAGGGACCTGGCCACACAGCAGGCATGTGCCCTGGCTAGGAATCAAACTGGCGACCTTTGGTTTGTGGGACGAAGCCCAACCCACCGAGCTACACCAGTCAGGGCAAATTCTTTCTTAATAGTCATACTTTCAACCCTCTCAAATGTTTTTGTGGATAATAGGTTTCTAGGTTTTTTGAAATAGGTTCTAGATATTTCTTTTGAAAATTGGCATCTCTGGCATTTCTCTCACTTTCGAGTTTTATACTTACTGTATTCTGCTGCTCCAAAATGAGATTCCTACCCAGACCATCTATACATGACTTGCAAATGCTTGGCTGAAACTGATTTTGGAATTCATGGTGTCTCATCCACTCAAAGATATAAAAGTGTTAAAGTTGGGAAGAATGGAGAATTGGAAATTGGAGTAAGGATTTCTTTGAAAATAGCTATGATTTGGGTCCTACATGAGGTCTAAAGGTGTTGCTCTTCCCCTCAAGCCTCATGAGAAGGGGCTCCCAGGAGATCAGTGGGGCACACAGTACACTAATAAGTCCCGTGGAGCTTTAGAGACAGAGTACAAGACCACGAGATCCACACCTAAGTAAACTAAAGGCCAAAAGGCTATGACAAGAGTCAGAAAGCTAACGATAGGCCTGAAGTTGAGAAATACCTGCATTCTTCCGAGATCAGACTAGACTGGACGGGGAACGTTCCGGGTGGTATGGCCTTATATAAGTACCCGCATTCTTATTGTTTAAAGTATGTGTTTCCTGTGTCCAGATCTAGGCTGGCATGAGGTTGCCTTGTATCTTGCTCATTAAAGTGTCAGGAAGGGGAACTCTCTCTGTAAACTTTTATAGTTTTTATGGCTGAACTAATAATAAATAATAAATAATGGAGTAGATTAATAGGAGAAAAACCCAATTTAATGCCTGCTCACTGGAGAATCATATTATGATACTCAGATCATAAAATGAGGCTCAAAAAAAAAAAAAAACCCCACAAAAAACAGAGCCAAGCACCTTTTAATACTTTTTAGACAAACAAACAATAAACTGTGAAGAACTGACAGGGCAAAAAATGTTCACGCTCCCTAGGAAGGAACCTAAGCAAGGTTTGGGTATTCATTAGTGAGGAATCTGAAGTAGTAAATTAATAAAGTGTGTGTGTTTATATAAGCTTTCTGGCTCTGGGTCTCTTCACTCTTGTGATAAGACTGTCTCTCTTAGCTCTCCTGGAGCTCAGAGGCCACCTTTCATGGAGGAGATTTATTTCCTATGTTCAAGGAGAAAAGAGAGGGTGGTCAAGGTGCCCTTCTAGGGCTGGCTGCTTATCAAGTAGCCCCAAAGTAATCAGTATGCTATTGTGGCATATTTTTGAGTGGTCTGTCCTGGACCCCGTTAAAAGCATCCTGGATAGGTTAGGAAACCTCAACTGAAAGAAGTTGAATGTCTGTTGCCAGAGGCCTGGGGGCCGAGGAAGGAAAGGCAAGCTGCCCAGAAGACACACATGTGACTGACTCAGAAGACCAGCAGCCTGGAAGACATGTGCGATGATGAGGGCAGGGCTGGGAGGAACTGGGCTCTGAAGAACCGAAAAGTGTCCCACTTTTGGGAGAGCGCAGATCAGGATCAGCTCAGCCATAGAGCCCAGAGTGCTGACACTGATCACAGAAGCAGTGGCCAAGTAAGACATTCTCTTTCCCTCGTCTCCCCTCTTGCTCACCCCAGTCCCACCATTTACTGACACTGGTGGGGTCAGGTACTGTGGCGGGCAAGCTAAGGAAGGAAAAGAAGCATGAAATGGTAAAACAGAGACGCTTAGCCATGTCCCCTCACCTACTGCAGCCTATCCATCTACAGCAAATCTATAGCAGAAAGCTTTGACTGGAATGTGCTTAGAGTATTACATGGGCCTAAGATACTTTAATTATTGAAATGAGAGGTTTCAGTAATAGGAAATGTCAAGATTTTTAACTATCTGAGAATGAGAAGATAAGTTGATGGAACATGGCTGATATTTCATTTGCCTTTGGGAAAAATTAGTTCCTTTAGAGCAGATCTGTAATTGAAATGGTGTGAGGAGCCCTGGCTGGTGTGGCTCAGTGCATTGCACACCAGCCTGCAAACCAAAAGGTGGCTGGTTCGATTTCCAGTCAGAGCACCTATCTAGGTCTCAGGTCTGGTGAGAGGCAGCTCATCAATGTTTCTCAATCTCTCCCTCTCTCTATCCCGCCCTTCCCTTCTCTCTAAAAATAAATAAATAAATCTTTTGAAAAATGGTGTCAGGATAATAGTCACTTTATGAGTGTCACCTACTTGTTCAACGTATGAATGAAATGTACACATAGCTCAGCAGGTCCATTTACATGCTTTTAATTGGTATTTTGAAAAGATCAATTATCAAAGGCTGCTTGCTGTTATTACATGTCACATATTGTGGTCTTCCACCTTACAATAACAGCCTACTTAGTAGAATACACGTTTCTGCCGTGTTTGATGACCAGAGAGCCTGTCTGCCTTCTCACCACCCCAGGGCAGTGTACACATGCACCATCCCCTGCAAACCAAAGGGCTGCTGGTTCAATTCCTAATCGGGCACATGCCTGGGTTGCAGGCCAGGTTCCCAGTTGGGGGCACATGAGAAGGCACCACACATTGATGTTTCTCTCCTTCTCTTTCTCCTTCCCTTCCCCCATGTCTGAAAATAAATAAATACAATCTTTTTTAAAATAAAAGGTAGAAAAGGTTATATAGGAAAGGTTTTTTCCTGCTCTTATCCCTCCACTTTCCCCAGAGGTGACCACTGTTAAAAGGTTCTAATGTCCCTTTTGGCTCTAGTTTTTGGAGAACTATTTTTTCTAAAATAAAATGTAGTCTTTGTTATAGATGACACTGATAACCAAATATAGCCTGTTGCAAGCTTGGTTTAGGCTGGCAGTCCAAACAACAGCAACAACAAAAACCAGAAGTTGTCAAAAGGACTTTTAGGATAGTAACTCAATCTAGAGAGTAACTGTTGAGACTGTACTGAGAGAGAGCTGGAAGGACTGGGATTTGGAGGTGAGATACAGATTACAATCTGGCCTGGGTAGAGGTAATATAAAAGGGGTGAAGTGCTGTGGTTTTGGGACCATGGTGGGATCCTTCCTGGTTCTTACACAGGCCAAATGGGTTGTGACTACTTTGTTCTCCCTCAGTGAAGTATCACATTACAAATTATTCCAAATCTCAATAGCTACAGCTGGATGAGATTATAGATAGCAGGTCACTTAGCATATTTGATGGACAGAATATAATAAACCTTTTATTGTTTGGATGAAACATTGTGTTTAGTATCATGACCACTACCACTGCTACCACTAACCACCATCATCCTTATCATTTATCAACACCATTACCACCACCACCACCATGATTAACATTTACTGAGCCCTTACTATGTATTTGGCACCACATACAGTGTTGTCAGATAATTATTGTGGCCAAGTTTATGAGGCAGGTACTGATGTTACACCCATGTTACAGATAAGAAACTGAATAATGGAATGGGTAAAATAATGTACTCAAGGTCACCCAGTTATTAAATGATAAAGCCAGGATTTGGCCTAAGTAGTCTCTCATACTGACCTGTTAACAGGGGGCATCCATGAAACAGTAAGATACGTATCTGAGGGCAGCGGGTGATGACAGCTTCTATAGACTCGTCAGTCAGATTCACACAATGTTCCATGTGAATCTCCTATTTAAAATAGGACAATCAAAAGAAAAAATAGGTTTATAATAACAGCATGAAAAAGTCTGAGAAATACTCTGATGCAAAAGAAGAACTTTATAAAAATGACCAATGTAAGTTTGCAGTAATTTGGAAGGTACAACAGCTTTGTAAGTTAAATGCCCAATTGTTTTATAAAGCCATTTGACAATAGCTATTAAAGCTGAAGATGAGTATACCTTAGAATCCAGCAATTCATACTGCAGATGTCCATTATATAGAGAGGAGCTCTTGTGTGTGCAAGGAAAAAAACTATAATTATGTCCGCAGCAATATTATTTGTAATAGTAAAGAAGTGGAGGCCCTGGCTGGTAGCACAGTGGATAAGGTACCGGCCTGCGAACCCAAAGGTTGTAGGTTCGATTCCCCAGCTGGGGCACATAATCAGGTTGCAAACCAGGTCTCCAGTCAGGTCTGTGGCTGGAGGCAGGTGAAATGCAACCATACATTGATGTCTTTCTCCCTCTCTCCCTTCCCCTCTTTCTAAAATAATTAAATAAAATCTTAAAAAAAAAAAAAAAAAAAAAAAAGAAGTGGAGACTGGGTAAATAAATGGTGGTTCATTAATATAATAGAATAAGATTTTAAAAAGTTAAAATGAAAAATATCTACATAGCCCTGGCTGGTGGCACAGTGGATAAGCCGCCAGCCTGCGAACCCAAAGGTTGCTGGTTCGATTCCCAGGCAGGGCATATAACCAGGTTGCAATCCAGGTCTCCAGCCAGCTCTGTAGCTGGAGGCAGGTGAAAGGCAACCATACATTGATGTCTCTCTCCCTCTCTACCTCTCTCCCTCCCCCTCTCTCTAAAAATAATAAATAAAATCTTTAAAAGACAAAAAGGAAAAAATACGAAAAACATCTACATAAATCTCAAACACAATCTTAGCTTAGACTCTTTGGAAAACACTATGGTAGCAGCTTATAAAGCTAAACATGTATGTGCTGTATGACCCAGCAATCCCATTTCCAGGTGTTTACCCAAGAAAAATAAAAACATGTACATATATGTAAAGACTTGTATGCAAATGTCCACAGCAGTGTTAATAATAATCCAAAATGGAACAACCCAAATGTCCATCAAATGGTCAGTGAAGGAACAAATTGTGTCATAGCCATACAGAACACTACTCAGGAAAAAAAAAAATGATGAATGAAATGTTAACACATGCAATAACATGGGTGAATCTCACAAACATTATGCTAAGAGAGTGAAAAACCTAAAAAGACAATATACTAAATGATTCCATTTATATAAAATCCTAGAAAAGGCAAAAACTATAATGACAAAGTAAATCAGTGTTCTTGTGGAGGAGCCATGGCAGGAGGCTGGCTACAATGGTAGGAAACTTATAGAGTGATGGAAATGGTCTAATATTAATGTGTTGGGACTCCAAAGCTGTATACCAATTATCAAAATTCATTAAACTGTACCACTTAAAATGGTTACATTATATGTAAATTATACCTCAATAAAGCTCAAAAAGTTTAAAAAACAATTTTGAATAAAAAACAAACTATAGCCTTGGTTGGTGTGGCTCAGTGGGTTGAGCACCAGCCTGTGAACCAAAAGGTTGAGGGTTCAACTCCTGCTCAAGCCACATGTCTGGGTTGTGGGCCAGGTCCCCGGTTGGAGGCATTCAAGAGGCAACTGATCAATGTTTCTTTCCATCTTTTTCTCCTGCTTTTCCCCTCTGTCTAAACAATCCTGGAAGATTCATTTAAGAGTTGATGTGTATATTTATGGAAGTCCTATTTCTTTTCTACTGAAAAGTTGACATTATGTTGGTATACAGATTATAATTAATCATATCTTAGAAATAAAGAAAGCCTGAGTATATTGAAAGCTTATAAAAATTGAGGCAAAAAGTATCCTACGTTATAAATTAGCAAAGGTTACAAACCAAGGAATATAATTTGAGAACAACAGATGGAAGGAACACTGTTTGACTCAGGTTCTATTTAAAATATATTAAGTTAAGGCTTAAAAAAATAAAAAGAAAACATTCTATCTGGCAAATTGAGATCCTGGCAAGAAATACGAATTTACCACATAACCTTTGTGGGAAATAATTTAGCAATAAGAATTCAGGACCATTAGAACGGTTTTCAAATTCATGGATCTACTTCTTCCATTTTTGGTAGTTTTTAATAGCAATGGAAGAAAAAAAATGATATGTCCCAACACATGGCTATTTCTAATAGCTAAAAACTATAAATAACCTGAATTACCAGCAGAAAAATTATTAAAGAATGATACATTACATGAACAGATTTTGTTCTCTGATAGGCCAGTGCCTAAAAGAACATAGCAGACAATAAATATTTGCTGACTACATGAATAATTTTATGTAGCAAGTTAAACTTTCAATCTTGAAGATTAAAAAAATTATAAAATGACTACAATACAAGAATACGAGAGCATTTATTGAAGTACATGTGTCTGTAGTCACAGTAAAACCTAGCGGTAAAATGATGACAAAATTGTCCCTCCTCACTGGGAACTCAGATAAATAGATTTCAGATTTATTTTCAAGTTATAAATAATTTAGCAAAATTGACAGTTTAATTTCCCAGACTAAAACAAATTAAAAACCATAGGATTGGAAGAGGGCATCTGATAAAAGAGAAGAATCAGTTGAGTTTGTATTTCAGTTTCTTAGAAACTGAGCACAAATATGCTGTCAGCCAAAGGTTATTCGCTCTATGTACTTTAAGGAAAGAATTAAATTCTAACAAATTTTAGAGTGTTCTATTTAAGCACTTATAGCAATAAAATTTGGAAAAATGAAAATTTCAATGATATGGCACTATGGCACTATAAATGTCAAGTTATTTATTATTGGATTTTTCCTAAGTCTGTTTTGGTTGGTCCTCCAATTTTATCATGCTAAAGTAAATATATACGTATATTTGCTATCACTGCATAACAACTAATCTCCTGGTGGTTTTTTAGAAAGTGATAAACTAGGTTAAAGTTAACTAGTTAACTTTAAATTATTATTTAAAATGATAATGATTATAGGATAATGTTTTAAGAATGAAATAACCTAATGAACATAAGGCAGTAGCAGCATGAGGGCTGAATTATATAGTTAAGTGTTCAACTGTGTTAGTATTTAAAACAGTAAAAATTATGGCAGACTTTATTGACCCTACAGTTAGCATACAAATTAGAATTTGGAACTTGGCATTAAAAAATGGTAATTTCTTAATCAAAAGATTAGTAAAAAATAAATACATTCTTTCTTTACACACACACACAAATGCACACAAACAGGATGCATATATATAAAATATCACACAAAAAATATCTCTTTGGGCATTAACTCAAGGGGAAATACATTGATGCCTCTCTCCCTCTCTGCCTCTCTCCCTTCTCCTCTCTCTAAAAACAATAAATAAAATCTTTAAAAACAAACAAACAAAACAAACCTTTACCAGTTTTTATTTACTCTAGGAATAAAGAGGTAAAGACAAAAACAAAACAAAACAAAACAGAAACCTATGGAAATACCTAACTGATAATAAGGCACTGGTTGTCTGCTAGGTTTAAAATATAATTTCTGAGGATAATATAAAAATTCAGTTAGCTCCATCTCTATAGATACTTTTTAATTACCTCTAATTTCTTGGCACAAGGTCCACTGACAAGCGCAACCACACCACTGTCGGATATCTAAGCAAAGGGGAAAAACAACATAGCTCATAAACGGAGATGATGGAAATAAAATTTTCTAAAAATTATTAATCATTTAGACATAGCTTTATTGCCTCCCATGCAGCAAATATATGTTTTAGCCATACATACCTTCCACCCTCACCTCAAGTAATTGAGCAGAATGTGCCAAATTATACAGCAATTATTTAACTACCAAAGCATGACATAGTCAACAAAATTTTAACAAAAGTAATCTTCTTCTAACGAGTCAATGAAAATACACTGGGCAAACATGTACAACCTCTATATTTCAAGTCTGTATTTCATTTACCTGAGTGGCTGAAATACCAACATATTGCAAAAATAAGCAGTTTTCTCCTAATGCACGTAAGGACACATCGGTAATCTGCAAGCAGCCACCTAAATCAATGATCTTCAGCAGTCGGCAATTATGTGCAAGAGCAAGCACTCCTTCGTCAGTGAGGTTGCAGCACCTTTTCAGACGAGCCTCATAGAGGTATGAACAGGATGAAGCCACAGCTTTTATTCCTGGCGGAAAACACAATTATATATCAACGAGCTCTAAATGTGCATATATGAGAAACGTGACTGATTTTCATTTTAGCGATCACCAGTACTGATATGATACCCCTATTTGTAGGATAGTCCTTTTCAAAGTAGTCCACCTGTGAGGGTATACTTATTTTCCAGTGATGCTGTCATTATTTAAAAGTCTTTGGAATGTTTCAGGAATTCTCTACACAATCTGTAGAATATTCTTCAGAATATCTGCCATTAATGGTCAGCTCTTACTGTTTGAGTTTTGCCTTCAGGAAATAGCTAAGTCATTCAGAACCATATTAAGTAATTAAGTAGTAAATGATTATCCTTTGTTACAACAAAAGTTTCAAGTAATAAAGTCAATTTTCTTGTCATCTCTGAAGAAAAATCAAAGTTAAATTGCCCAAATGTCTTAAGAAATGTTCCCATGCTTATCCGTAAGACTCATTCCTGTCTATGCACTCTCTTCCTTCTTGCACTCTCTCCTTTTCTATCACCATGCTCCTTCACTGTTTGTACCAACCTTACTGAGGGTCAAGAAAAAGGTCCTGAAATTGAATTAAACTGATACAAATGCACATTGGGAGAATGGTACATGAGAATGTGCTACATAAATAAAGGAATACTTAAGGATCTCAGGCCCTTCAGTATGCTGTAAGAAGATACCTAAATGGATGAAATACACAAAATAGAAGATGGTAAAACTACATCTGTGGGTAATTTTGATTGTTTCACAGCTTAACAAAGAACTTAAAAAAAATTCATATTGAAAAAAGAATTCATATTGTACAGAATGAAAGTTCTTTTCAGTGAGTCACTATTTGTGTACACATTTTAAAACTTACGCTTCTTTGCAATATTGTGAAAATCTTAACTTACTAACCAAGATGATTGCAAAATATAGCCAAAATTTTCCTGAAAGTTAGCTAATTAAGTCCGTTTTTTAGTATTAAAGACTAAGGTTAGAAAAAAATCCTATTTTGAGAAAAAGTAAAAATCTACTAATTCATGTATGTATCAATGACACTGACAAATGCAGTTGTCTGGCTATAGAGCCCTGGCTGGTGGCACAGTGGATAAGGTGCTGACCTGTGAACCCAAAGGTCACTGGTTCGATTCCTAGCCAGGGCAACATAACCAGGGTGCAAGCCAGGTCTCCAGCCAGGTCCATAGCTGGAGGCAGGTGAAAGGCAACCATACATTGATGTCTCTCTTTCTCCCTCTGCCTCTCTCCCTTCCCCTCTCTCTGAAAATAATAAATAAAATCTTTTAAAAATTATTTTAAAAACTACGAATTGTACAGATTGATAGGAGTGTGGCTGGTAAATTTAATTTGATGATAACTTAACTTTCTATTGTAATATTAGATCCCAAAAGCCTTAACAAGAACTGGTCATTTCTTGTTCCATTGTATCAGGCAAAATATTAAAAATATAGTGGTATTGATCCATGTTTATTTTTAACATATTTTAAATATAATGTAGTGACTTACCCAGTGTATTTCTCAACTTTCAGCACTGGTTATAAGCAAAAATTCTAATTTGGATTCTTTATCTTAGTTTGAGTATTTTTGTTGGGAATTATAGTTTCTATTTCTTTGACATCTTCGTACTTTCTTCTGACATATTTCCCCCTTTTTTGCTCCTAAATTGTACCAGATGGTGGATAGTAATCTGCCAATTCATAATAAACATACCTTTTGAGGTTACAGAAACTCTATTTTCTTTTGACGAATTTAAGTTTAATTCCTTCAGTTTTCTGCAGTTGCACATGTGCAGGAGAGCAGTATCTGAAATATCACAAGTCTGTAGATATAGAGTTTGCACTTCAGGATGTAGAATCTGTAATAAATACATGATTTTGAAAACTTTTTCTAAAAACAGAAATGTTTTGGTGTTCATAACAGACAACTGGAGGATGGAAAATATAGCAAAGAGTACAGAAACTTGTCTCTGTGGAGATAGGTATATAAAGGGAGAAAAACCAAGCCTATTTGCTACTGGAGGTGCATCTTCTAGTGCCTCCAATGTCTTTATTGGAACAAACGGCACTGTTGAGAACTCACGGCTGGGTACAGTCAATTCCCACTAGATCTGAAGAGAGTTAGTGAAGTGGAGGTGCTTACTCTCTCCCAGCAAGTAGGCCCCGCCTACTCACTAAGAGATTCTAGCTATGCACCTCTTGCATACCAATTGCTTACAGAATAGTAGTATTGCTTATCATATACTTTCTTCATTCTGATTTTTGGGACCTAGTATAAACCCAGTATTATTGAATATTCACTTTAGGGCAACAAATAGCAGATCCATTTCAAAGCATTCTGAGATCTCTTCTCAAGAGTATTTTTCTTTTTTCCAAAATAGAAAAGTGGCTTGACTTGAGTAATGTATTATTATTGTGAAATGTTCAGCCAATTGATTTATATTTAAATTTTAATTTATTAATATTTAGAAACAGAGGAAGGGAGAGAGAGGAAGATGGGGGGTTAGAGGGAAGGAGGGAGGAAGAGAGAAGAGAGGGGTGTGGAGAGGGAGGGAGACAGATGCAGAGAGAGATTTGTTGTTCCACTTATCTACATTCATCAGTTGCTTCCTGTATGTGCCCTGACCACAAACAACATCGGGATGATGTTCAAAAAACTGTTTGAGCTACCTGGCCAGGGCTTCAATTTAGAGAAATTATATAAGTGGTAAGAATAATTATTTCTACTTTTTGGGCACTTAACAACATACTATCATTTAGTATTCTTTCTCTTACTCTTTCTCTCACACAGAAGTAAACATACACACACGCCCTTGAGAGACTGGTAATTCCCATTTTATTAATGAGGGAGTAGAGGCACCCAGAGCTTAAATAGCAACACAAACTACACAACCACAAAAGGGGCAGAGCTAGGTTTGGAAACCAGGTCTTTCTAATTTCAAAGGCCATGCTTTGAACTACTATGACTAAAATTACCCATAATACCAATACCCAAAGGAAAACATAATATTAGTTTTAATGTTTTCTGAATGAAAAACAGCCTTTTGAAGAAAAATGAGATTAGATCACATATATACTTATTAGCAAATTTTACAAAAATAATTGTGGTTGCATCCTATTCCATTACTTATTAAATGCATCTTACAGTGGCAAACACCAAAGTTGAACATTTAGGCTGATTCAGGAGGCACTTTAGTACAGTGATGAAGAACATGTACTCTGGAGGCAGACTGAGTTTAAACACTATGGAAAAAAGTTAAAAAACAAAACACTAGGAGTGTGATCAAGCTGGTTTTTTTGTGTGTGTCTCTGTGTGTGTCACTATTGTCATGATTAAAACAGGGATATTTTGTTAGAAATAAAGATTCCTTATTTATAATATATGCTGTATATAACAGTCAATTACTTATATTGTTATAAATAACATGATGAGCATGCATATATGCTTTCTTGATAAAAATTTTCTTGGGATTAATATCAGAAGTAAATGATAATTATGTGAGGAGATAGAGACACCAATTAATTCTATCTGGTAATCATTTTGCAATAAATGAGTACATCGAATAATCATGTGTGTTTAACACTTTAAACTTACACAATGTCATATGTCAATTATATCTCAATAAAACTGGAAAAAAGATACCAGAAGTAAAATTGTTGAGTCAGTGGTAGACAAAATTTTAGGACTTTTGATATTGCCAAACTGTCCTCCTAAAAAGGCTTTGATCATTTCCACTTCCACCAGCAGAGGATAAAAAAGACACTTCCCACACTATGGCACTACAATTTTTTAAGTCTCTGCCAAATTGAAAGACAAGTTGTGACTTTTAGTTCTTTTTTAAAAATATATTTTATTATGACAGTTGTCCTAATTTTTCCCTCTGCCCTCCTCCACCTAGTACCCTCTTTCCTTCCAGTAGTCCCCTCCCTTAGTTCATGTCCATGGGTTGTGCACATAAGTTCTTTGGCTACCCCATTTCCTATACTGTTCTTAGTATCTCCCTATTTTGTACTTACCAATTTGTGTTTCTTAATCCCTGCACCTTTTTCCACATTCTCCTCCTTCTCCCTCCCAGCTGATAACCCTTCAAATGATCTCCTTATCTATGATTCTGTTCCTGTTCTGCTCGTTTCCTTAGTTTGTTTTTTAGATTCAGTTGACAGCTGTGCGTTTGTTGCCATTTTATTTTATTTTTATTATTATTATTTTTTTAAAAGAGACCGTATCTTTTTTTTTTTTTTAAAGATTTTATTTTATTATTTTTAGAAAGAGGGGAAGAGAGAGAGGCAGAGAGGGAGAGAGACATCAATGTATGGTTGCGTTTCACCTGCCTCCAGCCACAGACCTGACTGGAGACCTGGTTTGCAACCTGGTTATGTGCCCTGGCTGGGGAATTGAACCTGCGACCTTTGGGTTCGCAGGCCGGCGCCTTAACCACTGTGCTACCAGCCAGGGCACCATTTTATTTTTAAAAATTTTTACAATTATTCTTTTAAAGAGTTTATTTTTCAGAGAGAGGGGAAGGGAGAGAGGCAGAGAGGGAGAGAACCATCCATGTATGGTTGCCTTCCGCCTGCCTCCAGCTAGGGATCTGGCTGGAGACCTGGCTTGCAACCTGGTTATGTACCCGGGCTGGGAATCGAACCAGCAACCTTTGGTTTGCAGGCCAGTGCCTTATCCACTGAGCCACCAGCCAGAGCCGCTATTGCCATTTTAATGTTCATCGTTTTAATCTTTTTCTGATACAGTTCCCTTTAAAAACATTTCATATACTAATGGCTTGGTGATGATAAACTCATTTAGTTTTACCTTGCCTGGGATGCATTTTATCTGTTCTTCTATTCTAAGTGATAGCTTTGCTGGATAAAGTAATCTAGGTTGTAGGTCCTTGCTTTGCGTACTTCTTGTCAGGCCCTTCTAGCTTGTAAAATATCTTTGAAGATATCAGCTGACAGTCATATGGGAACTCCTTTGTAGGTAACTCACTGCTTGAAGATTCTCTAATTTTTGGCATTTTATTTCTTAGTGTCCTCTTTGGGTCAAACTTGTTTGGGATTCACTGTACTTTCTGGACTTGTATGTTTATTTCCTTCATCAAATTAGGGAAGTTTTCTTTATTTTTTCAGATAAGTTTTATACTTTTTGCCTTCCACTTATCCTTCTGGCCACCTACGTATGATTCATATATTGGCACCTCTGGAGCTGTCCTAGAGGCTCCTTGTTCTAGTCTCGTTCTCTAAAATTCCTTTTTCTTCTTGCTGTTCTGATGGAATGTTCCACCCCCTCTTAAGATCTAAATCATTGATTTGAATCTCAGCTCTGTCCCCTCCATTGTTGGTTCCTTGTGGATTTTTATTTCACTTAATGCAACCTTCATTTCTGCTGGGGTCTTTTTTATGGTTGCAGTACCTAGTGGTTTCTTTGAGCATCCTGATAACCAGTGCTTAGAATTCTGCATCTGATAGGCTGCTTATCTGTTTCATTTAGTTCTTTTTCCGGGGTTTTGCTTTGTTCTTTCATTTAGGCCATTTTCTTTATCTCCCGATTTGGCAGCTTCCCTGTATGTTTGTTTCTGTGTATTAGGTAGAGCAGCTTTGATTCCGTCTTAGTAGCGTGGCCTATTGCAGACAAGGCACCTGTAAACTATGTGGGGTGAAGCCTTAGGTAACCATGAGGGCAGGGCAACCCACTTCACTTTATGGCTCCGTGGCAGGGGGTGGAGGGGTAGTACTCAGAAGGGACAGTGTCACTCCTGGCTTCTGGAGGACTGCCCTGCATGCACCTCATTTCCAGCCACTTCACCCACTCCCCATATGCAAATGGTGTCTTTCTAGCTGTTGCCCGGATGCTGAATCCCAGAGTGGGTGAGTTTGTGTATGTTCCAAGACTGTGTGGGTCCTTTAAGCAGTATCTCCTGAAAACCCGGCACTTTCTTCTACCACCCAACCCCACCGGTTTTTATAGCCTGAAGTTAATAAGGATTTTCTTTCTGGTGCTGAAAGCCTGGGCTGTGTGGTCTGGTCTGGGGCTGTGATCGCTGGCTCTCAAGCTATCCCTCCTGATTTTCACCTACCACACGTGAACGTGGGACCACTTGTTCTGCTGCCTCACCGCACTACACCATGTCTCCCTGACACTATGCTAGTCTCTCCATCTCCACCCTTCCTCCCTGTCTGGATGAATGTGGCTTCTTTAAATCCTTGGTTCTTGGACTTCCATACAGTTCCATTTTCTGACAAACCTGGATGAAATGTTTTCTAGTCTAGTTATAATTTTGCAGTAGTTGTGCGCAGAGGTGAAGCATGTTTACCTACACCTCCATATTGGCCAGAAGTCTGATTTTCATTTGAGGTTAAATATTTTATCTATTATTTTCAGAGAGGGGAAGGGAGAGAGGCGGGTTAAATATTTTATTTATTATTTTTTAGAGAGAGGGAAAGGGAGAGAGGCAAGGAGGGAGAGAGACATCAATGTATGGTTGCCTTCCACCTGCCTCCAGCTACGGACCTGGCTGGAGACCTGGCTTGCAACCTGGTTATGTTGCCCTGGCTGGGAATTGAACCAGCGATCTTTTGGGTTCACAGGCTGGCACCACTAGCCAGGGCTTGAAAATTTTATTTTATTTTTTTTTAATTTTTTTTTAAAAAGCATTGCTTTTCTTTTTAATTCTTTTTTTAAATTTTATTTATTATTCTTAGAGAGAGGGGAAGGGAGAGAGGCAGAAAGGGAGAGAAATATCAATGTATGGTTGCCTTTCACCTGCCTCCAGCTACAGACCTGGCTGGAGACCTGGCTTGCAACCTAGTAATGTTGCCCTGACTGGGAATCGAACCAGCAACCTTTGGGTTTGCAGGTCGGCGCCTTATCCGCTGTGCCACCAGCCAGGGCGAAAATTTTATTTTTTAAAGAGAGTTTAGTGATGCAGAGCCAGTTCCAGGAAGTGTAGCAGGATGTAGCCATTTGTGTTTTAGCCCGCTTCAAAAGTTCAACTTCACACGGAGCTTTAAGTAGTGTCATAAGTTCAACTTCACACGGAGCTTTAAGTAGTGTCATAATGTTTCATCTGGGAGCCATGCATAAATTATATACATCCACAGAACCATCAACAGTAAGAACCTGGATATTACTCTGCCTCCACAGAACCAAGCAGACTATTACGCTAAAATGCCTATGTTCAAATGCAAGCTAACATGAAGAAAATAAAGCATTAACGGTACACCAGGTTAACGTAGAAGCAACGCTAAGATACACTGAAGCATAATTACAATGTGAAGTCACAGGGGTGGTCATGTGCTACAGTACTATCATCCGTTTGTTTCCTTTTGATCACAGGCTTTGGGAAGAATAGGTAAAACAGCAATTAGTACAATAGTCCCCCCTTATTTGCAATTTCAGTTTCCAAAGTTGCAGATATCTGTGGTCAACCACGGTCCAAAAATATTAAATGGAAAATTCTATAAATAACACATTCGTAAGTTAAAAATTGTGCATCATACTAAGTAGTTCGATCCTGCCCCTCCTGCCTGGGATGTAAATCATCCCTATGTGAGGTGTATCCACACTACATGCTACTTGCACATTAGCCACTTAGTAGCCGTATCAGTGATCAAATTGTCACAGGATTGCAGTGCTTGTGTTCAAGTAAACCTTATTTTACATAATAATGGCCCCAAAGCACAAAAGTAATAATGCTGGTAATTCAGATATCACAGTAAAGTGCTTTCTTTAAGTGAAAAGGTATGTACGTATAGGAAAAAACAGTATATCTAGGCTTTAGTACTATCCAATTTCAGGCATTCACCTGGAGAACTGGAATGTATCCCCCACAGATAGGAAAACTATTGTAGTTCTAGTCTCTGTAGACAGTGATGATAGCTGCAACCCCAGAGACTCTCACATATCACACACACCCTAAAGACAGCAGGCGAAGCTGGTGCCCTATAGAGAAAGCATGGAGGAAGCACAGAGAGTGACAACAGCAACTAGACCCATCCTTGGATGCTCTCGTAGTGTAATTGGCTTGTGCCCCACCCTCACAGGGTGTGCACACCTCCCCCAGGGACTTCAGAAAACTATGTCTTAGGGATGGGGGTGGGGAGGGGAAACTTTTTTTCAGCATCTTTCCTGTCTTGATTCTTCTCTGCCTTTTTTCTCCTCTTCTCTCTTTTCTTCCTTTTTAAAAATTAAATAAAAGCAAAGGTCTCTTAAAAAAAAAAGTAAAGGTCTCTCAAAAAGACAGAAAGAACTGAGGCTCAATGTCAGAAAGAATGGCAAAGTTAGGATTTTAATTCAGGTTGGAGACCCTAAATATATTTACTGCCTTAAAGATTAGCTAATTTTAGCTTAGTTGCAGAGAGGGAGTAAGTATAAATTAGTAGGAGTTAGGTATCCAAAAGAAGAATGAGAAGAGTCTAGAAGGGTGATTTTTAACTGCTGAATGTTATCCATGAATGGATAAAATTAACTTAGTAGGCTGGAAAATTTTAAAGTGAAATAAGACAGAAGAGAATGAAATAGAGAATATCCAAGTGTACTTAATGCCATTGATAGGTTCTGTGACTTTAAGCCAAATGACACCTACTGAAATCAATTTTACCATAGGTTAACTAACATAAATAAGAGTTAAGTTCCTGTGGTATCTCATCAAAGTCATAACAAGATGATATTATTCCAGGACCTGCTGTACTGTTATAGGTTAAGTGTGATTTGTGTATTCCAGTCACAAAGTAACATGTATTTCTTACCATAGGTCTTTCTTTTGCCCATTTATTAACCCTGCGTTTAATTATTTACTTTTCCAGCTTTATTGAGGTACAATTGATCAACACGTTTAAAACTTTTTGAAAACATGGAGATCAAGGGTGCTGATTCTATGAAGACAAGGAAGTACCTGAAAGAATGGTAGGGGAAGATTTTTAAGGAAATATTACACATGAACATTGAGGTTATCTGTAGAAAAAAGAACTCTGATGCTTTATTATATTTAAAAATTATTACTAATCCAACTATGTACCATTTCTCCAGAAATCTGAAACCATATTCAAACAGTAAAATATAATATGCTTGCTTTATAGTTGTACATATTCTTACCTCACTTATATTTGAATCTGTTATCTGCCCCTTCACGCTCATTATTCTTATCAGTCTATCCTTGATATCAGGAGGTAAAAGCTTAATGTCTGTGATATATCTGGAAATATTCTTCGTAAAGTACCAAAGGCATCTGAAATATAAATGTATAATAATAAATTATACTGTACTGGTACTGATTCTATATTTATTTAATGCTATTATCACTTAATCCTTTCATAAAGAGAGTACATTTAAAAATTTTTATTTTTCAATTGCAGTTTACATTTAATACTACTTTGTATTAATTTCAGGTGTACAGCATAGTGGTTAGACAATCAGATACATTACAAAATGTCTCCCCCAATATTTCCAGTACTCACCTTGCATCATACAGTTATTACAACATTGAAGAGGGTAAACATTTTATATTAATATTTACAACTTAAGCTTTGTAGGATATGAAAGCTTAGTCTGTGCTCAGTAATGGAGAAGTAAGTTGTTCTTTCTCTTAGAAGAGTGAATTTTAACTGCTGTGATGTTTAGCTTTTTCTCTCATCATACCTCTTTACTAAAATGACCTCTAAATAACGCCCCCAAAAGTATTTTTTCTAAGTCAATGTCTACAATTCCCAAGACACAAGATTTCGGCCCCATATTCCTAGGTAAGCATTTAACTAGGGCCTATTAATTGACTTTTTTTTTCCCCTTTTATTTTTATTTTTTAATTTTATTGTTGTTGTATTACATCCATCCCCTTTTTGCTCCCCTCTGTCCCCCTCCCCACCCATCCATTCCCCTCAAAGTCAATCCCACCTGTTGTCCATGTCCATGGTTCCTTTATACTAGGTTCTTGTCTAAGCTGCTCCCCTTACTTGCCTCTGCCTCCCCCCTCCCCCCTCCCCCCAACCTCTTTCCCCCTGACCACCAAAGGCCTATTCACTGTATTCCTATACTTGGTTCTGTTTTGCTTGTTTTTAGTTTTGTTCATTATTGTCCCGTAATGGGTGAGATCATATGATATTTATCCTTCACTGACTGGCTTATTTCACTAAGCATAATACTCTCCAGTTCCATCCATGTTGTTGCAAAGGGTACAAGTTCCTTCTTTCTTTCTGCTATATAGAATTCCATAGTGTAAATGTACCAAAGTTTTTTGATCCAATCATC